>JAQIWH010002980.1:0-21847 GCA_034695005.1 Cryptops parisi | reverse complement strand
ATATTGGCCGGGGATTTCTCGGCACTTTGGGAAGTGGCCGGCCAAAGTAGCATATACACTGGTAATTTCCGTTACATTGGACATTGGCCAAAAGCCTCGGCCAAGGTGCGAAATGGCTGGTCATTTTCCACTTTGGCCGGACTTCGGACTTTGGCGGTAACATATATAATCTTATCGAATTCACTTAATCTGCCGCAATTCACATTAACGCCTGATTCAAATTTGCACATTTCGAGCAAACAGGTTGAATTAATAAACATAAAAAGCTGCTAAAATTTTACTAAACCCTGCAAAAATTTATTTAAACAGATTTATTTAGAGTTTGTTCGAACTACTACAATTTATAAACTAACAGTACACCAATTGCATTCCAGAATTTGCATACGCTCGTAATTGTATACAGTTAGTATAACCACTAAGAGGCACTTCAAAGCGAAATTTGGTGAAACCGGTGGGATTTGAGAAAACCGATATCACTTGCTCATGTTAACTTCTTTATTTTTCTGTTTTCTTAACAGGAACTCGGAAACTTTGTTGACGATAAAATTGCACTTCGTGTTGGAAACGATAAAAAAATAACGGAAATAGTGGACAACAGCATTAAGCAAATGCAACTGATGAAGATACGCAGTACCACCTTATTCGTGTTGTACGTTAAGAACAATCGTTAGATCCCCTGGTGAATTTTACTAATACCTGGGCGTTACTTGACGTTATGAGATTCTTCTTGAAAATACCGGATACAGTTGTTATCAGTATCATTGCCAGAATTTTGTTAGTTAAAGAAACAAAGCCAACAAGTTGGCTTATGTATTATATTTCTTATTTCTTAGGGTATTATTAGAATAAAACATGTAAAAGAAAACCTTTTAAACTAAATAAGCAAACCTTTATAATGAGTCTATTTAGCAGATAATGTGTGTAAATTTTAGTTTAAACATTCACAAGAATACTGCACATTGTAGTGAAATGCAACCGTGAATTGCGAAAAAAGTTTGGAAAAAAGATGAAAAAGAGACAAATAAATCTTTATTTCTTTGTACCTTCCGCTTTTTTTGTGTCACATATGTGATATTCGAAAATATGCGAAACACTCTCTAAACACTGGTGTTTGCATCTAATCATCTGTTTAATAGGCTACAAATATTATAGATGCGAGGAACTTATCTTAAGGAACATCATCCCAATTAGGCCTATAAAGCGAATTTTTTGTCGAGTATTTAAAAACTTTAAAAGATTTTTACCTCGTACTGAATCAAGCAAATATAACATATGCGTATTTAATACTTAATTTTAATATATTTCATAAATAGCTTTGTTTTTAGTGCATGCAGTATTTAAGTGCATATTTAGTTGTTTTTTTGTGCAAATTTTGTGATTTTTAAGTGTATAACTATTCGAAGCCTAGTTATGGTTTTGTCTAATTAAGGTGTTATGAGTTATTTTCTTAAGCGGGATAACATCTTAGATGGGTGACACTATTTGATTAAAACCATATCTGGTGCAACAGATACGACTTTAAAGGGCAAGTTTGTTGGCTATATGGATTGCAACCCTGCCGGGCATTTTATTGTATATTTATGTTTGAAAAGTAGCGTTTTATGTTCGCATCTAACGTTTAATATCATGCTAATAACTCAACGGGGTTTGAAATTGTTAAAGTTGTTAAGAAAGTTGTCTAAGTTGTCTTCTTCTATTTCTTCCCATTCGCTTGTTGCTTTTTCCTCTTTAAAAGCTGTTGCTCGTTGTGGTTCAAAACGTGTCAATAAGATTTACGACTGAACGTATTTCGCCTTCGCTCGCCTAAGTACAATCATTTCGCCAGAATAATTTCCATCTTGCACCTGGAACAGTATTATACATAAATAAAAACAACGATTACAACGAACGCATTATTTGCTACATGCTTGACTTGCAGATGGACTTGTAGATCCAATTCGTTTCCCAACTTTGGTACGGTAGGTAGGTAAGTAAATCAACAGTGCAAACAAAATAACAATTTCAAAATCCATCTGATGTCGATGTTTCAAAACTTTTTTATTGCTATAATAACTTGTAATAAGTGCTATGTTGACAAGATCGATAACAAGGAATGTTGATACGTATGATTTTGAAACACTTAATATTTAGTTATATAACTAGACATTTATATAACTTTAAATAAATAAATATAAAGTTATTTATTTATTCAAATTTTATATCTTGGTAATCTTCACAGCACTTTTTATTAATATTCTTGTGCATCGAAAAATTGCCATTCTTCGGGTAGAGTTTCATTGAAAACATATTCTTGGCATTGACTGTTACCAAACCTAAAAACACAGTGTTTATTGCTAACATTAAAATTTTTGTTTAACTTCTATGTTGAACGTCCAAAAATTGTATACTTAGTACACTCTCGGTTAATTGTCACTCAAGCAATAATTTCCATGTATAACCGGCATAAATTTCAACTTGAATTTTTAAGGAGAAAATCTATTATTCCTTCGGTAACTTTATTCATGTTTTAGCATTTCATTCTTTAATGTCCTTAGGGTTTTTTAAGAAAATCAAATCGGATTATCTGACTTCCGATTTCTACCAAATCCACCTGTTAGGTTTTTTAAATCGCTTGCGAAATATTCAATTTTTGAACTTTAATAAAAATATTTTTTTAATAAATAAAAATTTCCAACAGCGCAAATAGGGGTTTAGGAATTATCCGACTGCAGCTGAGATGAAAAAAGGAAGTACAATACCATAATATCTTTAAAATCTGGAAACGCGGTAGTCGTTGGCAAAATCCGGTTTACGATGCTCAAAGCCATAGGGATAGAAGCATTAGTAAGCAAACTGCAAATTCGCATTTTCATCGTTGCATAAAAGTCGGGAAAATAGTACCAGCAGATTGGCAAACTGAAATGATGTTCTGCTTTTAATAAAAGAGAAAAAGAGAACTAACTCTTAGGCTAGTGAATAAAACTAACAAACGTTTTCGAAAATATTATTCTCAAAATTGTAGACGAGAATAGGTGTACAAAGTGTTCTTTAAGAAGATGTCGCGCAGGAGGTATCAATCGGATATGGCCGATCAGCTACGTTCAATCTTACAACAAATCATTGAGAATGCTTCAGCGCAGGTAGAAGTTTTCTATTTTTATATCTAAAGGAACGGTTCGATCAAGAGCTTATGTTTGAAAAATATGTGTTTGAAAGACCACAGCAACGCTATATTCTGTGTCAATGTGATACCTAAACCACAGATCAAATCTCTTCTATCTGAATGCTGAACTCTGAAAAATGTGCATTTTATAACTGCTACTGTTCATGATCTGCATAGATAAAATATTAGGTAGGTAGATAATTTGAAGTTTAACGAAGGCACTGACTGGCCTTACGGCTGTATTATTTGGTCCTTTTTATCGAAATCAGGATATACAGAGATTATGACGGGGGTGAGAATGATGAAGATGGAATAGTGTTTTATGATGCAGGAGACGGGAGAATCTCGAGAAAACCGGCCTGTGATGGCATGAAATCTTCAAGCAAAGCCTTGGATGTGAGTGTGAATCTTCAAGCAAAGCCTTGTTCAAGATTGTTGGAGGTACAGTATTATAAAAAAAGAGACGCGTTTTGACAACTTTTTTGAGGGTATTTTTTTTCAAACAGTCATAATTCATCTCCCCCTTCAATAAACGTAGAAACCTACTAAACTTTACATTTTTAAAAGGAACGTTAACTGAACTTTATTTCAATAATTTGTTTGACCTTGTAGTGTGGTGCAAAATATTCAGGAGATAATCACATTTGTAACCAGATACAAAAATATTTGGTCCACCCTGTACCTACGAGGCTAAAATTGTACTCTGTACAATTTTATTCACTCTAAATTCGTTTTCGTATAGTTGTAGCTGTTATGCGCGGTGTAATGCTGGAAGCCTTCAAAAGCTGTAGCAATACGCAGTGCTCAGCATAAAAGCACAACATAGCTGTAGCTATTCGCTTATACAGAATGGCTGAAATGTTTACTTTAAAAAACTAAATTAGCTTCATAAAAACTCATTAATTAATCACGTGATACAATTAAATGAATTTTGTATTCTTCATTAACTTTTTAAAAAAAATTCCATCATAAATATCTGGTGTCACTATGGACTGTTGCAAGTGCTGAACCTTCTAATCCCCATTAGCGCATTATACTTTAAGCAACGTTTTACAGCCCCTGATTAAGGGTTGAAACCATGAGTTACCGCACTGGGTGACACCAACCCTAGCTAGTGACGCCAACGGAATGAATGATTAATAAAAGCGTTTTTCCTCAATAAATAAACTACGTAACAGGTTACAGGCATGTTTATGCAACCTTCACACGTTATTTTCCATTGATGACAGATAACTGAGAGTGTACTGTAGTTAGCTGGCATGTCTAAAATTTTCATATACTCCATAATAAAAACTTACCCTCCCCATCGAAGACATCCAGCAATCGGATATTTGAAATCGAAACATGGCATTCCTAGAATATCGAAGAAAACGTTACCAATCTTATCGGAAACTGGATGATTCGAATCTTTCAAGCATTGGTAGAATCTGGCATCGCATTTGCACAGCGATCTGCAAAAGATTAATTACAACAATTAGTTTTTCCAGTTACTTGAAATGTTAATCAGTTTAACCATTAACATAAACACCGGTTTGTTCTTGGAAAAAAGAAAAAGTCTGAACTTACACTGTGCCCAAATTTTTGTTGACTAATCCATATTTTTCTTGTCCCACTTCTATGTAATCTGGACAGTGATCGTGTGTCCGACAACACATATCCGTTTCCTGGAATTCACCTAAATCATCATAGTCGGCTGCTGTATTGCTAGCACCACACCATTTAGTACCTATATGGTAGGTAAGTTGGTGAATGTATTAATTAGTTTTTCAACAAATAAACACCCAAACTCTATCGTTCGTTTGTAAATTAATATTAATGTTTCCAATACAATAAAATCACCTACCTTTAAAAACATAATGAAAACCAAGTAAACCACCTCCCATAGGCTAATCAACGTAAAAACAACCAATAAAAAAAAACCAAAAAAGGTGGCCTACACTGACAGGGTAGGCCAAAAATCATCAAACTATTACCACTCCACTGACGTTTTGCTTCCTTTACATAGAAGTTTGATCACAGTGACAAATATATAAACACACACAAGAGACAACACGACCACAAAAAGCCACACCGAACAACAACCGGCTCCCAAATTCAAACTCAACAAAAAAATAACACCAACACGAGCTACTCACTCCCACGCGCTCACCAGACCAACACAACACCTAACGGAGAGGGAAAAACAAGAACCAATCCAAACAAAGCACGTGAAAACAAACTATAGTATCAAAAAGCTTCTTCTTCTGTAAAGGAAGCGAAACGTCAGTGGAGCGGTGATGGTTTGAAGATTTTTGGCCTACCCTGTCAGTCAAAGGTAAGGAGGTGGTGGTTTACTTGGTTTTCATTAATGTTTCCAATGTTATCCCTCTTTTACTGAAAGTGTTATAATATTTCTTAGTTAATTCTGATACGTGTAACAATTGTCTACAATAAATTGCTAGCAATGAAAAAAATTATGTTAAAAATGCAACATTGTATAAGGACTCCTCATTGCAACAACACTTCTAATACACAAAACAAACATAAATAGTACGGTGTATAAAATAAATGTTAACAATATAAATACAATAGTTTCTCAATTTACGCGGTCATCATTAACGTGAATTTACTATAACCCGGTTAACGAATGTTTAAATTATGAATAAGTTTCACATACTTGATCTTTATGCAAATACATGTAGGAGGCCTAATACAAATACATTATATTTTTTGTCATTACTCATTACTTAGTAACCTCTTATATTGACGTATACATATCTGAAAGAAACTTTAGTTAATGATTTTTCTATTCCAGTAACACGCTCTCCATAGCTTTATTTACGTGGTTTCCATTTACGCGCTGTTTTTGTGAAACCAATTACTTGCGTAAATGGAGGAATTACTGTAATATACTGTATGTAGATGATAAGTGTAAAGTGGTATCTGAAGAATTGGTTTTGGCAAACAGCCCCCCCCCCCCTCCGTGGATAATTGTCTTCTTTCCGACAATGACAATTGCCCCCATAGATAAAATTTGAAAAAAAATCGTATTATTTCTCGTATTATCTATCGTATTATTTATTTTTCTAGTTAATGTTTTCTAAATTGCATTCATATATGGAATATTATCTGTAGATTATGTTGTAATTTATCAACAAAATGATTGAACTCCGGCACTGATTTTGGTTTTGGCCATTATTTATTTTTACCATTAAAGTGGTTACATTAAGCTGTGAAATTTTTTCAGGAAGGCATGTCCTTCCATCTTCAGCTTAAGTCTGTTTTTCGTAAATATTATAAATTAACTAATTTTGCGTTTTTTTAACCAAATCCTAATACAATTGAAGTGAGACAATTGAACAACATTAAACTCCTTGTCACACAATCGTTGGTGTGGCAAGTCGAGTAATTAAGACACAACTCTGACGTAAAAAAACATTTCGTGAACAAAACCATATTTGAACCTGTACTGTACTGTACTGTACTTGGGAAATTCAAAACAAAACTTCGCTATTATGCATTATTTGATATAAAATAATTTCATTAATTTATTTTAATGCAATTTACGTAAATTGTTTAATGTAATTTCGCTATTATGCGAGTTTAGTTAACTAATCAAAATCGCAATCTATTGGAGGATCCCTTATACTTATAGTGAGGTCACTATTGACTAATATGTTTGTTAAAATTACCTTAAATGCTATTTTAACATTACAACAATATAACATTGACAGTATAATGTTGATTATCATTTTATTCTCAATTAAATAATACCAATACATATTAAAATTAAATTATCGTTAGTATTCTTGTGCGGTACTTTTCAGTTTACCTGGTTTAGGGCTACTAATGGAGCGCATGGTCGACACTGTTTGTAGCACTACGAATAGCACTGTTTGTAGCACTACATGCTACGAATAGTCTTATTCTGAAGGTTAGATTAGGAAAACGAAACAAAAACGAATTAAACTTGTCATTAATGATAAATCACTAAGTGTTGTTTTTTCTAACCTAACTAGTAGGAACACTGTTGACCATAAGCGCCATCAGCGGCCTTAAACCGGATAACTGAAAAGTACCTTAAATGTTAATGAACTTGTTGAATTTAAATAAACACATTCTATCAAATACTCTACAGTATATCATTTTATCATTGCAATAATGTTTAAACATAATTATTAAATTACGCTATGTTTAACTTTGAGAATATTAGGAAAATAAAGCTATACTAATCATAGAAGTAAAGCTATCAATAATGACAGGTAATTTATACAGTATATGAAGAGTGTACATGATTAAGGATTTAAGTGCCAAAAATCAATCTTTTTACATATCGGCATGAAATAAGCATTACCGGTATATGCCAAGGCCAATGTCCTCATACATTCACTCTGTCCCTCGCACGTTCTGGTTAATTTTGACAGTAGGCAATAGATGTATAAATGAATTGGCAAAAGTAATATATACCCAGAGAAATGAAAAAAAATCGTTGATTGCAAGATTTTGGCACTTAGTTCCTTAATCATGTCGTCTGTCGACTCTTCATACGGTAATTATTGAAGTTTTAAATTATTATTTTATTTGTCATTATTCATTTTATTCAGAATCATTCATCGGAGATAGGAAGGAGAGAGACGGAAAACCCGATCAACACAACAAAATAAATTTCGATTGGAACAATTACTATTTCATTCGTTGTTATTAATTTTTGTGTTGCAGACACACCTGATTGTATTATTCAGTTTCGATTAGAACAAAAATCAGAGATGTTACGATGTTTAGTGACGCCATGTGGCAACATTTTGTATTAATGGTGCGTTCGCTTTATATGCTTACGCGCTAAAAGCGCTTATAAGGGTCGCTCATGCCGTTTGCTATGGTGTTGTAAGCGCTCACAAGTTGACTAATAACATCATCTCAAAGACCATGGCCGCGTTTATTTTGGACGCCATGAACGCTTTTATCATGAAAACTGTCCAAAGACAGTCGATTACATAATAGTTATAGACAGTCTGGTTTTAATCTTTATTTTATTTGTTCAATTTGCTCTTGCTTGTATGTGGTTTTTATTATTCAGGTTAGGTTAGGGAAAAAAACGTATTAAAAGTATAAAACAGAAATAAATCTTCAAAATACCTTGTCATTTCTCAATCACTCTCAATAACACCCCTTTAAAATCTTTTTCTACACTTAAAATTCTCGGTCTAACTTTTGATGAACACTTATCTTGGTATCATCATATTTGTAATATAGCAAAACGTATCTTTAATTATACAGGTTTCATAATTAAATACAGTGGTTCTCTTTGTCTAACAATTCTTGATAAATTATATTTTGCATACATTAAATTTCGTATTAATTACTGTTTGCTGATCTGGGGATCATCTCCAAGATATATGCTTAATATCCTTCATATAACTGAAAAAAGATATTTTAATATATTTAAACGCAAATACCCCACCCATGATCTCGCCCAAATGAAAATCAGATACCTCCATGTTAAGGACCTCTTACTCATGTTAAGGACCTCCATGTTAAGGTTACTCTTTCCAAATTTGTAACCATTCTATTATTTGTAAATCTCGCGGATATTTTGATAATTGTTTGATAATTGTTTATTTAAAACCCCTCGTAAATCTATCGCTTACTTCATTTACCAAAAATGCGTATCTCCTTTGTACAACGCTTAGCTCAATATACAGTATTACAAATCCATAGAACGATGAAATTTACTACCGTCTGAATGTCGTAATTGCAGCACAATTGGTATCTTTAAAACTACTCTTTTGAAACACATTTTAAATATAACATAAATACTCTTTTTTTCTTTAATTTCTTTTTTTTTTATATATTTTTTTAATCTTTAAATGTGGAACACCAACATTTTTTTTTAAAAACACGAACGGCAAATCAATTTTATTTTATTTTTCACGCACGGAAGAAAATCACACGGGTCCTTATTGTGCTTTAGTGTATCGAGTATCACTGCTTATATGCTGGGTTAATTAAAAATCATTATGGCAAACGGTATATGCCAGTTTATAAAGAGTATGCTTAAAAAGGATTTTTAATGTACTTGTTCTAAAATGTAGCTATCAAATTCTTCGTACGAGGAAAAGAGTTTGCCGTACTACACACTTTCATCTACAAACTTGATCATGGTGCAAAACCATACAACCAAATTCGCCAAGTTATTGTCAAGATATCACCAAAGTTAGATATCACCACAGCATTGTATGTAGTGTTATGATCATTGATTTTTCATGTATTCTTCAGTAAATAATGTTATTGAGTTTGCCATATGTTTATCTAAACATGTTTTTCATTGTCTTAGATATAGATTCTTCTAAAAGTGTCATTTACGATGTTTAAAGAAGTTCACATTGTGAATTTCAATTAAATTTATTTACATTGTAATAATTTCTGTTAAGAAAGATTCCAAACTATCTTTATCTAAAAGCGGGTTTACACGATTATTGTTTTTGCAATAGTGTTGTCATGACAGCGGCAGGTATCTACGTATACATGAGACTTTATATACACTAATATCCGAAATATTATTGGAATATGTTTTAATTGTAGAGAACATTTGAAACTACATGTTCATCATCGTGTAAACCCGCCTTAAAGGAGCGTTTACACGATGATATTTTTGACGATAATGCTGTCATGACAGCGACAAGTATCTTTGTGTGAATGAGGCTTCATATGAAGTAATCAGGGCGGAGCAAAGCGGAGCCCGCATTATTCCCCACTCAGCATGTTATAATTTGCAACAAGTTTTCTTTGCAACCATAATAGTTAGAATCGTCAAATTTTAGACATGGTTCAATAATTGTAGTGTTTAGGAGCTCGTAAAAACAATTTTAAAATTCGTGAAGTAATTGTCAAGGTATCACCAAAAGTTTAATTAAACTATTTTTTAAAAAAAACGAGACTTATTTAAAAATGAGCATGACAACTAAAATATCGGTAATTAATTTCTGAATAATTTTAATCTCATTACTGCTTAAGAATGTGTGTCAGAATCCTGTAGATCTTAAATGAAGAAAGCTACAGGTCTACACCTGAAATTTAAATATATTATGTATTGGTTTTACACCAAATCAAAAGTCGTATTTAATATTTTGTAGAAATTTTATGTTTTGAAGCATTTGAAAAATGCAAAAATATGCAAAATAAAATTTAGGCATTGTACTTGTGCAACAATGAAAAACATCCTCACCAATTTTGGAGGAGCAAAAAAACCATGCAAATTCATACAAATCGGAGGTCTATATATAACATCACATGACGATGCACTTTTTTAAACAATGACACGCCGATCACACACCGACGCTGAGGTTTATCATTTCATAAAGTAAACTTTTTTTATTAGTAAATAACTAACTAGAAACAGTACTAAAAGACAATCTGATGTAAAAATGTTGTTTTTGGAAGAAGTGTGGCTTATCATTATATTTCCCGAATCCCTTCAATTAATGCGAGGCAATCAAAATGGTGATCAATTAAAGCAGGAATGAATTTATTCTGGCAATGTGAGATTTTCTTAGACCCGATAGACCCGCTCCGCCCTAATTTTTGGCATTCGTGTAGCGTGTCGCCTGTCCTAGTATCCAGTAATATCTACAGTAATATTATTGTAATACTAATAAATAGCCCGTCAAAAATGACAGAAAAGTTGTTTATATTGCTCATGTTGTCTGTCATATCTCATATTGCTGTCGTCATATTCGTTAGTTATTTATTCATTTAACCATGGCTACGTCATTCGAGCTTCATTTCTATTTATTCATTTATTCATTCATAGCCATGGCTAAGCCAAGGCTACATCATGAGCTACGTCATTCGAGCTTCATGTCTGATTGGTCGGGCATTACGTCACGGACTAATGATGTAGCTCATTTCTTATTGGCCGGCAATAAAACATTTCTGATTGGCGGCTATTCCATTGCGCAAGCAAAAAAAAGCAAAAATGGACTCTGGATTCTTATTGAATAGGATCTTGTAATTGTACAAAACGTTTAAAATTAAATATTAAAGTTGACATTAGACAAGACATCATTTACACAAAGATGATTGTGGCGATTGTCGCTGTCATGATCGTAACCATCCAAAACTATCATCGTGTAAACGGTACGATGAAAGGAAATTATTTGATAAACATGAGGAAAATAAAAAATACATAAATGATCTATGATGATAAAACAAAATGATAACAGGAAATGTGTGGCTAATGGTAAGAGTTCACGTGTACCCCACATTTTTCTGATATGTCTATATTTTTTTGTAGAGAAAAAGCAGTTCGCTTCGTAATAAAATTACACGGTAATGTATGACATAAGTCATAAAAACATTTATCTGTGTTTTATCAAAGAAAAGGATCTGCACCTCACCAAAAACATCATGAATGTTTTATTTGCTCGCCATTTCCAATAGTATACATTGACTTTACCAGTTACCTATACCTTGTTGAAATTCGAAAAAATCGACAAAAACATTCAATTTGTTGTTATAAATCTAACATTTTGTTTTCTTTATTCAGTGTTACTCGACACGTTGTTAATAGATGTTGTCCTTCTGTAATATAACCGTTGAATTTAAGCTCATCATAGTCACTACATTTCATTTCAACGATGAATCATCCTGAATTCTCACACAGTCCAAAAAGAAAGACAAAAGTGGATTATTTAGACAAACGTATCCGAAGAATTGTTCGAGAGCTGATAAAGGAAAAACACCAAGATGAAAATTCAATGTTCCATGTCAGTGTGTTCACCGATAAAAAACGCAACTGGATATTTAAGCTATTTTGGTTAATCTTACTGGTAGTTGCATTCGGGTTTTTTGGATACCAGCTCAAAGACCGAATCGAACATTTTATGTCCGACCCCGTGAATACTATAACCCACTTGATGCCTCCCGATGAACCTAACAACATCCAGGTTTACGTTTATATGGAAAATACCTATTCTCGAGCGTTACAAGAGCATACCAAAATAAACAGCGACATAAGCGATCTCTTGTCGCTCTTCAACCTTTCACAGCACCAAGTTGCCGACATATGGAAAGTCAATGACATGTATCCTGACGTTCAACTTTTCTACAAAAAGGTGAAGGAAACATTTGTTACTCAAAATGACGTATTCAATTAGCTATAAAAGTTAAATAGGTTGTTTATAATTACGAACTCTGACACTTCAGTTAATGAAGTTTTGAACGTATTGAAGTTCCTGGGTAGTTTTTCTGACATTTTGAGTTTTCCCGCTTTAAAACATGAAATGCATGTGCTGTTTTTAATCAGAAGTGTCGCGATATAGTTCGAAACTTTGACCAAGACATCTATGTATATGGTGCACCTGACTGGAATATATTTTACTGGAAACATTTAATCACCCATAACCAGAAATCTATGATGATTTAATTTAATCAAGACAGCACGATCTAAATTTTGTAATTGCATCTTATCATTACATATCATAGTTAAACCGGATTTTATAAATCACATTTTTTCAGAACTTAAAAACGGTTCAGAAAGAAGCGGTAAGAAGCATAACTGCCGGTGGAGCCGTTGTTGTTAGAATAGGCAAGTTAACTTGATTTCGTTCAATGTAATGCGGACTCCCTACCTTAACAAACATAATGAAAATACAAGTAAGGCGCGTATCGAGAGTTATTGCGATCGATCCGTCGCACGAGACTGATCGCCATGGGTGTTTCTATGTTTTATTTTAATGTACAGTACAGTCCAAAAATGAAGATTTTGAATTCAAGAAGTTCTTCATTTTTGGGACTGTCAATAGAAACACCCTCTTGGCGATCAGTCGCATGCGATAGATCGCAATAGTTTGCTACGGGTCCAAGGGACCAACTTTTCTAAAAATTAAAATAGAACTTCACCTCACCTTTCACGGACGTTGTAGGCTACCTAATAGGTGTGCTAGACTACCCGTCAGTGAACGGTAAAGTGAGTTTCGTTTTTAAAAATATAGTCCCTTAATTCTATTGTCATTTATTCGGTTTCTTTACAAATGTGTGATACAATGCTGGAAAATGTTCAATTTTCATTATCATTTTGAGCTCGGCTTTCTACTAGATTAAATCACACAGAATACGAGTGTAAAGTTAGCCCGCCAAAGTCAGCCCTTCGCATTTCAATATTAATTCTGGTTTGTTCCCAGAATTTCAGCATTTGTTCCCTTCTGGGAACCAAGGAACAAGCAATTCTGTGTTGAAAAGGAAGAATGTGTGACATTGGCGAGCTAGATTGCCATTCTCGGTCGTTCGTTTCTCTGCCCCCCCCCCCAGAGCGGAACAAACGCTGAAAATTTGGAAACAAACGGCACTAACGTAGAACTGACTAGAACTGACCCATCCCACCCTATCCAAACGTAGCGTTTGGATGGGGTGGGGTTAAATTTAAAGAGGGAGTCTGATATTAGCAAGCTGGCGCGTTATTTTTCATCGTTTATTCCTTTTTCCACAAAGCGGAACGCAGCAATTTTAGGAACAACAAGCGGAACCAACGTAAAACTAACGTTTCAACAGTATGGGACAATGTTGACAAGCTGGTATAAAGTTAATCTACTATAACATCGTTTGTTCTGGGCTTCCAAAATTGAACAAACAGTGACATTTTGGGAACAAACTGAACAAACGTGGAATTGATCAGAACTTATGTTTGGATGTGGGCGGCTGACTCTGGCGGGGTAACGTCAAACTCGTGCTCTCAACTGGTTGTTTGTTTGGCTGCATAAACCCTAAAGTATAGGTCAGCATCATGTCACATAAGAAGTGTGTGTCATAAAATCTGTCTCAAAGGAAGAGTGACAACAAAAAAACGTCACGAGTGTCTCAGCATGTCTTCTTGGTCATATTCAACCGACTTAACTGAAAAACTAGATTTATCAACCATGTTTAATTCATGGCAGCATTCTAAGTATATCAACCAAGTAATCAGAATTATTCACTACCAGTGAAAATTCATATTGTATGAAATGGGATTTTGGGAAAAACGCTCTGTTACCAGATTAAGTGTTCAAACGATAAAAGGAATATAAATTGAAAAGCATCGCAAAACGAATCACCGTAAAGCGAGTATTACTGTATACCGGTACCATATTTGTTACAATATGCTATTTACTGCATGTACAGTATGTTCTTTTCCCATAACCAAAAACACATTCCTAATGCAGATATCTATGAAAGTTTCACCACCATCTCTTTGCAAGAAATATCACATTGTGACGTGGATACTTTCTCCATATCATTTTCGACTAACCTTAAAATAGTACTGTAGTACGATCGTACGATCCTCTACGGCTAGAAAACAACAGGAATTCAGTCTGATTAGCGACGAGCTAATGTTAATGTTTTTACTTTCTAAAGATGAATTTCACAACGATGTTTTAAACAATTTCGAGATTCAATTATATCATGAAGCAATTTTTGGAACGATTACGGTAAATCAAAAAGAAAATATGTTTCATCAAACTAATACTACACTCGTACAATTCATCTGCATACAACCACTTACAGTATATTTTATAAAACATAGTTAACCCTTCAAAGTGAAAAGTACCAGTTAGGAAACAAATATTTGTTTTTCCGATTATCCAGCCATGAACAGATAACCATTGTAAAATATCTCAAGGTTCGTAATTTTGTTTTGTTCACTCATTATTCGAAAATCAGCTGCTTGTTATGATATCAATTAGCTTCATGCCATCATCGTACTGCAGGTACTAAAGCTAAACAGAAGCAGAAGTGCATGCTATTCAAACGAACAGAATTATTTTTGTATGGAGGAATGTTATGACAACAAAATTCGAAATATGCACCATGAAATGAACCTACCCTGCAGGTAAACTAAAATCATAATTGCACAACTGAGCTTTATTTTACAGCATTTTGGAATCTAACAAATATTTTATTTATTTTTAATTTTTTAAAGTTTTTTAATTTCATGTGTCTTTGTTCCTTTGTTTTTGTAATTTGTCCATCATGTTTTGTGTATCTCTAGTCCTTTGGACTGTTCAACTCAGAAATAAATAAATAAATAAAATAAATATTAATGCATTTTTTTACAGATTGCCTTTTTTGAAAGCAGCGCCTGAATCTCTCCCGATATGTGAAGGAAGTGAATTCACGATGCGTTATTTTTTGCACACACAAAGTTTAATGATTACTTTAAACACTGATAAATGTAATTGTCCTAAACGATGTGAAGAAACTCTCATTTTATCATCGGTTTCCTCAAAACAAACTAGCAAAAATGCTACGTTAACTTTATCACTCAAGTCTGAAATTGTTATTTTAGCTGAGCAAAAGAGCTATTCTCCAGTAGCCTTTCTTTGTGATCTAGGAGGTTTATTAGGACTTTATTTCGGAATGTCTATTTTGTCAATTCTGGAAATAATCACAAAAAATGTGCAAAGCTACTGTAGATTTAAACCTACCTATCGACTGACCACTCGAGACGTCATTAGAGAAAAAATTATAAAATGCTTAGAAAATACATTAGAAACTGGAAAACGAAAACGTAAACTTATTCAAATGAACCAAAATCAACTCAAGATGATACTCCGACCTTCATTGTTGTTCTTTATTGTGGGTTGTTTGTTACTTCTATTGCTGTTCTTTCGAGGGATTCATTTCATTGCACAACCTCTTTCTACCACAGTCACTTACAAAACTGAAATGCCAACAAAACTGCCATCACTTGAAATCTGTTTCGAAAGTAAAAAAATGGCTTCGTTAAGAAAACATTTTGATCGACTATCTTCGAAATCAATGTATCAAGTCCCTCTTACTCATTTCGTTGGATTGAGAAGAAACAATGACACAATGACACCGTCCGACATTTGGGAATTGACAGCAATGGACTCATATGTAGAGAAAGTAAGTAAATAAGAACGTTTATAATAACTCTGTTAAATGTTTTACGTATTCTAATACCAAACTATCTTTAGAGTCAACCAAAACTCAAAGGTGAATCTGTATTCACGTACTTTGGAAAATGTTCTAAATATTCAATACGTAAGTCCAAATTCACTTATTGCATCAATGGTTACAGTTTTTGAATGTGAACGTTATTAAATTAGCCACTATTTTTCAAAAATGCAGCTTTGAAATTTTTCATACCAGGAGAGGAATTTGGTATAATGCATATTTTCAGCAACAAACCAGATATTTATCACAAAGCCTACATGGTAAAGAAAGAAAATGTTACTTCTTCATAAACTTTGATTTATACATTCTATTATAGTCGAATATATCGACTTATATAAATTCAAGTTATGATACATGGAAACTTGTTCATTATACGTATTATGAAATTTGATTGACTACAGTTTTGTAAGGTTTGTTTATTTTTTCTTTGAGCGTAAGTTGTCTTGTCATTATTAGTAACGACTTGTACTCTCTAACTATGTCTTCGAAACGTCAACGTGATACAAAAACGTGTATAGTAATCATAGTGGTAACGAGAAAACGACTTATGGAGAATAAAGTATAAATAAATTACGGTATTAAACAACTAGTATACAGCCCGTCAGAATGACGGGAAAGTTTTTATTTCGTTATTTTTGTTTTATATCGTTTTAACTCATGTTACTTCGCAACATGGGTAACATGTTGCTTCACAACAGGTATATTGCTTAATTCTTTTAACAATTTGAGGTAGCTGTCCTAAGACTCGCAAAAAGAAGATGTGGTTCTTTTTGCTTGGTCACCCTCTTGCTGCCACCCAAGAGAGTGATCCTTATGTTTCCCACATGTCGAAAAAAAGGAGAGCTGACCCCTAGTTGAGCCGGGAAGGGGACTGGCCGTCATCAAAGGTCCCATCAGTGAGGGACTGACCCTGAAGGGAAGAAAAAATGCCTCTCTTCTATGCGTACCCAGGCACAAACTAAGACAAATATATAAGGTATTCTATATTATAAAGACGGTCGATTAGTTTGTGCGGACCAAACAGGCTTCTAAACCGCTGGACCGATTGGAACCGAATTTGACAGGGTTACTCCCCTATGTCCTGGGGTGTCTGTTTAGGTTTTTAACCCCCTTTGTTCGGCCCCAATTAGGGGGGTGCTAAACAACACATTTAGCAACTTATATAGAAGGCTTTTTTAAGCTTGCTCTTGTGGTTCATTGTCTAGCATAGCTGCCTCTCAACATGAAGGTTGCCAGTTCGAATTCCGATAAGGAAACGTATTTTTTTCTGTCTTTATTGCAGTCCGTGCAAAGCACGGGCTCTTACAGCTAGTAGATGAATATAGACAGACTAATAAACCCCCGTGGTTGGTATGGTGACCTCGGGATGTTTACCATAAGATAATCTTACGATTATCTTACGATATATCGTAAGACAATCGATGCTTTGGTGAATATTAATATTAATAATAATAATAATAATATGAAAATGTACATATTTCATAGAGATATTGCCTGTTTAGATTTTATTATTTTTAAAGTTAACAATTATGTCAAGAACGCATCTTGTTAAAGTATCAAATTAGAATGATACTTTAACTTACACAAAAACGTCCAACCTAAATTAATCTTAACATTGAAATTGTTGTACATTTATAACACATGTTGTTTTGCCAAATTAGTTCTAATTGGAATTCTAGAATAAATTACAAACAAAATTCAACATGAACTAAGTTCAAATTAAGTAACAAATGAATGGTTCTTGAATGAAATTTCTTCATTTATTAAATTAAAAAATCATTTTAGGTTCGTCTTCCTGAAACGGATGATCCTTATGAAATAGTAGAAGTGGAAGCAGTTGGTTTTGAAATCGAAATAAATCTTATTCTTACAAAAGTAAGTCAAATAAAAGGCCAAGTGTGATTCACTCACCGAGGGGTCCTTACCGTCGTACCCTGTTTAATTAGCAAATATTATTTCGAAAACTGTGGCTAATAGTAACTGGTATCCCAGCCAAGGCTTACCAATTTTATAATCGAAAAGCTAATATAATGTTTTGGTTTTGGCTTTAATAGCATGGTGAGAGGCAAAAACATTATATTAGTATTGGCATATTTGTATAGGCATAGCGAAAATTTCCTAAATTAATGGTTTTATTGAACTTAGGTTATTGAAGAAATTTTGTGTACAGTTGAATTGTAGAGCTGATTTTCAAAACGTTCATAAAATACCACATTTTTAAAACTTAGCGTAACTTGGCAGCCATGTATATTTTTACCCCAAATCATAAGCAGGTTTCCCATTTACACATGTCGGCGCTGATTGATTATTGCCCTCCGAAATTGGAAAGATTAACTCGTTAGAAGAGAAAAAAATCGACAAGGTCTACGTATGTTTTTTCACTAATTGTGAAACATCATCCGTCCGAATTTTAGAAAAATTGGACGGGAAAGTCTAATCCATAGTCTGACGAATCAACACTCCTCATTCATCAAAATCCACCGAGTCTTGTTTTTGTATGCACGATCTTTATATGCAGACATATAGCGTCCGCGGTTTTAGTTTTTCATTGATGCCGTGTAGCCCGTGTCACTTGGTACTGTTCGACGGATCCGTTGACACCTCATTTATCAACATCCATTTAGCCTGTAAGAGGGTCTAAAGAATAATACATTTATGACATGTAACGTCCGTCAATTGGTTTTTCATTGATGCTATTAACCAATGTTACTTGGTAGGTTGGAACGATTTCATAGACACTTCGATCATCAAAATCCTTCAAGTAGTTTTGTTTTTATATGTAGAAACGCACAACTCACTCATTCACACAAAATGTTGATATATTGGCATATAGCGCCCACCATATTGGCGTTTAATTGATGCTATATAGCCAGTGTCACTCGTGAGAGTAAGATGGATCCGAGGACAACTCAAATATCAAAATCCATTGAGTCATTTAGGCTTTGGAAGGGTATAAAGGTTTATGCATATATGGCATGTAGCGTCCACCATATTGGTTTTTCATTTATGCTATTCAGTAATTTTATTCGGGACTCTAAGACAAATCCACAGATACCTCAGTTATCAAAGTTCATCGAGTAGTTTTGTGTTTATACGCAGAAACTCACTCACTCACAAGTAAAACTAATATAAAGAGTATAAAAAAAGATTATCCATTAATAGCAATTACAACACATCATGTTATGCAGCAGCTTCACTGCATACAACTCTTGCTATGCAGTGAAGCTGCTGCATCAGATGGTGTATTAGATTAAAAAAAATTTCAGTTGGATTGTTCGAAATAAATTAAACGATAGTCAATTCTGACTATATGGGCTTTTGTCTACAACTTTCTAAATATGACTTAATACCTACTGCATACACACATAGACACGTACAAATTTGGAAATCAATAAATGGAAGATTTCAATACAGTAGTTTTTGCCACAGAGCTCGAAAAATAGAGGCAATCAAAGAAAATAAGTACATTGAACCACTAAAATGGTAGTAATTACAATGGAGAATCGGTTTATGATTGAATTGAATGGTTATTTATTAATTATTTGTTTTGCAGGTTATCCATTTGAATGATTCGAAAAATCCTTGTTACGATTACAGTCTTCGTGTTAAATGTAAAGACGAATGTATCCTCAAGGCGTTAAAAACCATCGACTGTGGGTAGGTTAGAAATTAGCTAAATCTTTGTTATGATTACAGTCTCCGTGTTAAATGTAAAGACAAATATATCCTCAAAACTTTAAAAACCATCGACTCTGGGTAGTTTATAAATTAGCAAATACGCAGAAATCTGTAAAAAAAATTTATATAAATAGTAGTGAAAAAGTCGTGGGAAACCTTTTCCTACCACATCACTTTATTGAAATAAAGTTTACAGAAAAATCTGTATTTCGAAATAATTGTTTTTTTATATGTTTTACTGTGACATATTATACTAAAGTATAATAAGTATGATAAAAGTATAATATGTCATGGTTTTATAAAGTCCAGCCTCGATATGAATTTCACTAACATCTCTGATTTGCAAAAAAAAAAAAAAAATTTTTATCCAAAATCACTAACAAAATTTGCCGAGAGTTGTCCGAAACTCTCTTGCAAATACCGCGTTATGAATTGCTAATTGCTTTTATTGGCTAGTTATAAAAATGTAATGCTTGCTTTATTCAATTTTAAAACATGAAAGCATCACATATTCTTTTGTTTTAGGTTGCCTTACATGTACAATACATCGTTTCAACGTGAATGCAAAACAGCAAAGGAAGCCATTCAAACACATAGTGCCTACCAACGTTCTTACGATGCCTGTGCAATGAATTGTCCACCAGTTTGTCAACTCGTACGACCTGAGGTCTTCGCAGTTGTTTCCGATTTTGAACAACACTTTTCTGAAATTAAGATCGTCCATTTTTCAAGATCGGTAATATATTTTTATCCCCCAACAACTTATTTAGAAATTAAGAAAGTTGAATCGTATCCTGTGACTGCATTTTTGGCAGACATTGGAAACTTATTGGGCATCACACTGAATATTTGCATTCTCTCTACATTTACTGTTTTCTTGAAATTCATCTAAAAACTTTGTTGGTATGATCTGGTTTTTTTTTGGTATTGTATGTTTTTGTAAAACTTGAGCATTTATTAACGTTTGTAGCTTTCATATCCGAAAAGCACTTTTCCGCCTTAAAAACAACATTGGTAAAATATAAAAATTATTAATAAATTTAAATTACATTGATGAATAAATGTATGTCTTAAAGGCACGCACATGGCAAAAATATGCTACATCACACTTGATTATCATTTTTAATTTCTTAATTCAACTCTATTCAACTACAAATAAACCTCGTGGTTAGTATGGTAACTAACGGGGAGTCAAAGTGTACGTGAACTTACGCTAAGTAGAAATAATTTCTACCTGACACCGTTGAATAGTTAGAAATCGATATGCTACTGTTTTTCCCCCTTTTTCCACGGTGTCGTAGAACAAGTCCAAACTTCATCGTTTGTTTATGTGCAGGCATCTATTCTCGGTGTTCTGTACGTGAACATTCATTTAAGTAAATAAATCTGTAATTTATAATACGTACATTTGAAAGCAACTAATAAAGATAGATTTGTAAGGATGGATTGTGAACAAGCAGGTAGTGTGCATTAAGTGCAAATAGTTTTGTTGTAAAAAGTTTGATTTTTGACTGTGTATAGCGTTTTGAAAAATGTGGTGTTTTCATTGTATTGTTTAGACAAAATTTTACAATTACGAATCTTTTTGTTATACTTTAGGGTTTGTCCCGATAATTAATTGTGCTATAATGTAAATAAAGATAAAGGTTTATCTTTATTTCAGCAAAAAATCAGCCGCGGATTTACATGATGTTTGTATTTCAATTTTTGATTTTCACAGTATTGAATTCGTGTCTATTTTGTTCACATAGTGCTGAAGCATTATCAAAATAAATTTTGTAATGGTAATCGATATTGTTTAAAATACGTGGTATTTCTTTCAACCTGTGGTATATGATCTGTTTTGTTTTAAGGCGAAGATTTTTATAACCCTGGTTTATTTCTGTTATCAATACATATCTCGACCTAAGACACAATCTAATTAACATAATAAACTATGTAGGCCTATGTCTGTCACACTCGCACTCGCAAAAGCCAAAAAAGCCTGCTAAGCTGAGTGCTAATCTTCTCTCCTTTCATGCTTTCTTTTATAAAGAAATCCGTATATATGTACCATTTTCATGTACCGTTTCAGAGGTGGTTCCTCCACCCTAAATG
>JAQIWH010002979.1:0-21855 GCA_034695005.1 Cryptops parisi | reverse complement strand
TGCTTCAATAAGCATATGGGTCCAACAGACCCTGTCGGTAGTGGGTGCTATAAAATTAGTTTATACTTTTACATTTAGTAAAAATTTGAAATAAACTATGCAGCAAGGTTAACTTTTTCATTATGAAAAATGTCAAAAAAAGGACAAATCCAAAATAGTTCCCGAAACGGAAGTACCACTGTTTAAATATCACGAAAGGGTCCAATGGGACCCTGATGGTAGACGAAGGGTTAACCAGTGCCTGTAACAGTTCTAGAGTGTTGGTTATCAAGTTTCAACTAGGGTGACCTGATGTCCAATATTGGGATTGCTGATTGTTTTCACTGTAAACACTTTTCAACTGTTTAACCACAACAGGCAATCTGCCTTAAGAAATGTTTATATTAAGTAGTTTTGTATTATACCATATTGCATTAAATATTCTGCATTGTCAGTAGTGATCAGTCCAAAACCATGGACATCCAGTCACCCTATCGCGTATCTTGATGGGTGGTTTTTGGTGGCATGCGGCGATTCCACAATTATTCGTGATATCGTGAAGGGTTGGAAACAAAAGGTTTTCGATTAGTTTTGTTTCCTCGGTTGCGGTGCAAACGTGCATTTTTAATTAGCATGATGACTAGCTGATTTTAAAAGTCCTCTACTGGTTGGACAAATGAGACACGGTGTTAGGATACTAATTATTAACCAAGAAACGCTCGACGAGCCTGCAACGAAAAAGAAAATAATTCATTTCTAAAATTCGAACGTGCATCTATTAGGCCAGTTGTCAGAAGAGACAGAATGCCGTGTTAAAAATCAATAGCAACAACTGGCGAGGAATCGATGTGTGTAGTGTAGTGTAGTAGGACCAACGTCGGTTGTCCCCACATTGAGGTGTAATGAGGGAAAGCCTACTCACTTTGATTTGCCCACTGCGCTGTCGCCGAGACAAATCACTTTGACTTTCAGTTCGCCTTCTTTTCCTTTGGCGTCGTAGTCAAGATGATCTTCGCTGGTTGCCATCCTCGTCTCCTCCGTGAAGCTGATTTTTAAGGGAACCGCTTTCTCATTGTGTCGGTGTGGCTGGCAAGGAATGTGGAAAATTAATGCTATAAACGTTTTACGTTGTTAGCAACAGATGGCAACTGTTTACGAAGGTTTTTCAAATGCAGGCTACCTTACAACGCTAATCAGCTGTACTGTTTTAGCACTACGTGTACTATTTACCGGGGAGTTTACCGCGAAGTTTGATTTACGAAGATGGGTTTAATTTTTGGTTGTAGTGTAGGAAATTAAGTCAAAGGGGGAAAAAAAGTCGAAAACAAGGCAAAAGAAAACAAAATACAAGGAAAACTGTCACAAAAACAAAGTAAAAAAATTAAAAGGAAAACAATTCAGAAAAATAATTTTGACGTCTTTTTTTAATTTCGCTCCTTCGTCTTGTTACTCGACTTGCGAAGGAGGGTTATGTTGTTTTTCGGTTGTATGTATCCATTGTTGTTGATTTCTCACTTTCTACAGGCTAAACGACTCAATGGATTTTGATGAATGAGGTGCCTGTGGATTCGTCTTAGTCTGTCGAGCGACACTGGATATATCGTCAACGAAAAACCAATATGACGAATGCTACATGTCATATCAATTCTGCTTGGAACACTTTTAAAGACTCTAAACGGGTCAATGGATTTTGATGAATGAAATGGATTCATCTTAATCTTTAGAGTGACACTAGTTATATGCTGTTAATGAAAAACCAGTATGGCGAACGCTATACGCCTTAGTTTATGCGCAGTCGGGTTTTTTTATTTTTAAAAATAAGTCATCTTGTTTTTGACTTGGTTTTTCTTGATTTCATTGCCTACAATCTAATTTTTAACTCGTAAAAACTTAATCATTTTACTTACTGTTTGAATAAAGAAGAAGTAGGTCTACACGAGATTCTTTCATGGGAGAGGTTTTCAAAGATGTTCTTATAAATTAATAATACCCTGCTTTACATGTAGGCCTATAGCATTTCGTTATTGCGGCGATTTTGAGCTCTTGCTCCGCTCTTAAGACGACTTTTTGGTAACATCGCTTTCAACATTTTATGACTAATTTTAAGTTTTTCGTTATTTTCTTATGCCTAGCATCATTGTGCACTTGGTAACTTTTAGTGCAAACACACCTTTAGACTGGTTACGTACTGGCAGGAGCAAAAGGCCTTGCTTCACTTTAAAAGCTGTTTTCACTTCTACTGTGGTGGTCTGGTCTTCAACCAGCCTCATTAGACGGGTATGCCTGCAATGCAACTAGTTTATTGCAGGAGGTGAGGAGGTGTTAATTTGCAAACGTTGGCATCATTATTTAATGGTCACATTGACCAATCAAGTTATACACTGTTTAGTTTAAATAACAAGTCATGGTTTCACGTTCATAGAGATTAGTTTATTTGAAACATAATAAAAATTAAAAACATTTTGAAGTTTCTACAAGATTTAAGATACAAAAATCGAGTTTTACAAGAAAAATGTTGAACATCTAAATTGTTTTAGAATGGTTTGGCACCAGACTACTGACTGACTTGGTAGGGGATCTCCCTCCCCCCCAGCTCCTATGTGCCTATGTCCCTGGTTCGGGTAGTCCTTTTTAACACACCCACTCTTTTACGCTCTTTTCCTCTAGAAACTTCGTAAAACAAGACACAAGGCAAGTAAAAAGGTAAGTTATTTTAAAACGTTCAAAATCGTTGCCAAAAATACTTTCTTTGATACATGGTGATTGGTGAAGCCTCTAGAGTCTAGAAGGAAGGCAAACGTGGAGTATGTGGCTTACACGTTCAGTATGGTAAAAAAAGGTTTTTAAGAAATATTTTATTTGTGATAAATGTTGATCAGGGTAGAGAATTGTGCTTTTGGTTTTAAGACAGGTTTTATTTAGACCACTCGTATGAAATTAATAATACCAATTTTGATGTTGCATTTGTTTGCCATTTTCATTAGTATATTGTAATAACTCTTATTTTTCACGTAGGAGTGATTACAATATCAATAAGGTTGAGTTGTGAATAAATTCTAGTTATTTTATGCTCCTGCTTCACGATTTCAAGAAGCAAACAATAAGCACGCTGCTTGTCCAACATTATTTTCTTTTCATGCGCTTAATTGTATTGCTGATTCACACTCTTTAAAAACTACCACAAGTGGATAATAAGCACGACTATTTATCTACTTCCGCAAGGGAAGTTTTATTTGGGGGATTGCATTTGTTTTTATTGACTTTGTTGAGCCTAGTGAATTCGCTATTTCTGGTCATGCTTGATCATTTTGACACGAATTTGACAAGTGGTCGGATGTAAACTGATAGTCTTATAGAATAGACTTGCGACTTTCTTATCGTTCTCTTTTCGGTATACAAGTTTTATAGTTGTTAAACAGTACGGTATTAGGTATCATTGTAATCTAAAGTTTTTTTGTGTGAAACCATGGTTACCATCACAGGTAATTTCGCTTTATTTGTCATAATTTCGATTTACTCCTTTCATTTCTGAGTGATTGTTTTGCTCATTTTAATTTGTAGACTCATTCTAAGAATGGGTTGTTTGAAAATGCCTGAAGATCGCTCTCCACCAGAATGCATGGATCGCATGTGCGAAAGCGCATCCATGCATTCTATCTGTGGCTGGATCAAAACCCATGCACTACTTTTTGGTACATTCATGGGTATTGTTTTGGGAAGTTTGATCGGCACTCTTCTTAATCAACACCAACTTGATGACACAGCACTAGTCTTCATTGGATTTCCCGGAGAGCTTTTCTTGCGAGTATTGCGATTACTGGTGCTACCATTGGTTATATCAAGTATTATCACAGGTAGTATATTTCGAGTTGCTTATTCTCAATGATAAACATTTTTGTTAACCTTTGGCGTTTAAACTTTGCGTTATGTTTTATATGACAGAAAAATTTAGATTTTATTTTCGTTTGTTTGTTTCGAACGTTGCTTGATCATTGTATTGTGCTATTCTGAGAATCCATTTGATACATTTAAACAGTTTGTGATCCTAGCAAAAACAAAATTATGAGATAAAAAGAATATGTGAAATTCAACTTGAATGTAAAATTGCATTTTGTTTTTAATGATTAATTTCGTAGGGATCTATTCATCGCTCTACTGTGTCATTATAATTGATCTAAACCAGCGAGACATTCCCATCATTATCTATTAATGGTGGGAATAGGTTTGCAGTCGCTTTCAAAGTCATAAATTCATTCAGATATTTCACTAAACTCAATTAGACTTTTTATACACAGCTACAAGCCCAGATGTGCAGTTTTAAATTTGAACGACTGTGCTGATTGTAATTAATGTAGCCAATTTGTTATGATGATAATGGACAAATGATGATGCTCGTGGACTAGTCTCTTTATCCTGAATAGCCCCTACTAGTTTTTACTGTTGTCTTTTAGTGTGTCACTTTTCAAAGTTTTCAGCTAACTTTCCAATTTAATAAAATTACAAAAAGCATTTTTACAAGCTAAATTCTCCAAAACATAGCGAATTCAGCTCAAATAGTTTGTTTTGAAAAATTTTAAACGAAGCTGTTAGTTTTCATTATTTTAGACAAATTTGTAAATTAAAAACATGTTAATTTAGCGGCCAGATTAATTTGGAATACTGTAGATGCATATGTATAATATAATATACAGGCACTTAACGACCGGATTCCATTCCTCCGAGGTCGTTAAGCAATAGCTGTATTTTAATGTTAATCCAGCAGCTGGATAACACGAGAAATAGATACATGTACATATAGTTGTATTATTTTATTTTACCAGTTGACTGTTTATCAACACTCAACCTACTTGGGTTAATATACTTGACTCAGCCCTTTGTACTCTTCTAGAGTCGATAGGTGACAATCTTAAACTATGGGTCTTTATTTGGTAACAGGTACCACTGCTTTGGATCCTAAAATTAATGGCCGTGTTACAGTGTTCACTATAAGTTACTTTTTGCTGACAAGCCTTGGGTCCGCGATTGTTGGAGTTATTCTTGTTAACATGATTCATCCTGGTCATCCGGACATTAAAAAAATGTTTGTGAGTGAAGAAAAAGATCATCATGTTAGGATGCTCGACACCTTTTTAGATTTATTCAGGTGAAAGAATTAGATTTTATGCTGCATCACTATATCGTTATAGAGGTCAATGTTATAACTGTATTGATAAGTCATTCTTAAGATTGGTGCCTTGTATAATTTCAGAAATGCTTTACCTACTAACTTCGTGGAGGCGTTTTTTAAACAGGTAAGATTCACTTCACCTGGTGATTCTGCGACTCACGTCACCTAATGATTCTTATAGTTATATTGTAGAATAATGCGTTTTATTTTAAGATGCGAATACTTTTCTTTCACTATACATGAAACCTTACGTTGTTTGGTTTTATCTGCAGTTGTATACTGCTTACACGTGGAAAGAGAAGCCTTTTCAATTTACAGAAAATCTGATAAATTCAAACAAAACTTTAACTACTACGATGGCAAGTTATGTCTCGACTGTCACTGATATTTATGATAGCAACGAGACTTTCACTTCAATGCTATCCACGAGTACAATGATTGCAGACACTGAAAATGAAGAACTCGTCGAACTTGTTAGAGTTCGGGTTATTAAAACTCGAGACCAGATGAATGGAATGGGTGAATGTTCAATCTCAATTCTTCTATGATAATTTTTAAACGTGGTGTCGGCAAATCGTAAAAATTGATTTTGTTTCGTAGGTCTTATCGTGTTTCTGATGGTGTTTGGCATGATCCTGTCCAATATGCAAGCGAACGCTGTCATACTTGTAGAATACTTTCGAGTTCTTGACAAGATTATTATGAAAATGATCAAGCTCGTTATGTGGTAAGCTTATAAAACTACTATGCTTTATGGTTAGTTTTGTTTCATAATACTTTTTGTCTACGTCAGGACTAAAAATGAAATATAGTCGTATACTGAAGGGTGCTGATCTTCTTACATTATGAGTAAAGACTGTGATACAAGTATAAGTGATAACCAGTAGGCTATGGTAGTGGTCTATAAGGTTCCTATTCCCTAGTCTAGTGCCTTTCCTGTTATAATATGCATTATTTCACAAATTAGTGTAAGGTTTGATTGGTCTTTATTTAATGTAGACTTTTGTCATTGTCACAGGTTTACTCCTCTTGGTGCTGCAAGCTTGATATGTGAAAAAATTGCATCAATTTCGAATTTTTCTCACACTATTCAAACTTTGAGTTTGTTTATAACTACTGTGCTGATTGGATTATTCTTGCATCAGTTTGTTCTATTGCCTATCATTTACTACATGTTTCTTCGACGGAATCCATACACCTTTTGGTGGAATATCATTCAGGCTTTTCTCACTGGCTTTGCAACGGAGTCTAGGTGAACCAACTTCTTCGCATTCTACTGAACGTGTAGTTTGTTAAATATCACATCAGATGACTTTATATATATATTTTTTAAAAATAATAGTGCTGCAGCTTTACCGATTGCTATGCAGTGTATGGAAGAGAACAATAAAACAGACCATAGAGTGACCAGGTTTGTAATGCCTATTGGAGCAACTATTAACATGAATGGCACTGCTATGTTTGTGGCCATGGCTACTATCTTCATTGCACAGATGAACAGCGTCACAGCAACTACTGCTGAAATGATAACTATTGTGTAAGTTTAGAATTTTTCAGAAACTCTAAATACATTATAGTGCATATGTATTTTGGCTTTTGTAAAGTTAATTCTTTTTGCATATGAGGTACGGAATACTTACTGGAACTTTTTTCCAGATTGACAGCCACAGCAGCAAGTGTGGCATCATCTGCTACACCAAGTGCATCGTTATACTTGATGATCATGACATTATCCGTACTTCCTAAAGTTCCACTAGCAGATGTTGGCTTGCTCTTTACGATCGATTGGCTCTTGTAAGCGGATTATTTCATTAAGATTATTGATAGTGCAGACTACCAAAATTTGTTCAATTTATCTATTGCACTAATTAGAATACACTCAGCTTTGTCTTATTTAACAGGGATCGTTGTCGTACAACCAACAACATCGTTGGAGACTGTTTTGCTGTGGCTGTGGTTCAGCACGTTTATGGCAAAGAATTAGATGAGCATCGTTCAGAATTAGATCAGCTTCGTAAGGACCACACCGTTCCAGGATTAGGATTAATGTTCGATTGATTCGTTTGTAATAGGGTCATCATTAATCGTTTGGGTTCATGATCACTACTGACTAATGTTCGATGCTTTTGTAATGCTTTTAAAAGTCTAATATACTATTATTTTAAGTATTCCAGTGGCTCGTTTGAAAGTGTATAAACTTTGCGCATTTGTTTTATTACTTTTAAGCGTTCACTCATCGTAGAATTTAGTAGAACTAATAAAACTATAGTTAACAGAAGAAAAAAATTAGGTTCGGAAATAATTTTTGATTTAATTTTACTTAAACCTTGTACAATTTTATTTGCATATAAAATATGTGTTCTCTTCTGTTTGCCATGTTATGAATTACACGAGTTGTTCAAGCTGCTGAAACTCTGGAAGACAAATTTTATTCTGGCTTTTTTTGCATAGCATAGCATTTTAGCTACAACTTTTTCAAGCTTTCCAGCATAACATTAAGCACAGTAGGTGTTAAATCCTGGACGGCACAGCACGGCTGAACTAAAAATATCCTCCAGCCTTTTTCTTATTACTATATCATGTGTACGTACACTCTATACTAAGTGGAATACATGATAAAAGCAACACAGAAATCAAACTTCAATGCAAGGAACTGTAGTTCTACTTGCGTTTTCAAGTTCACTTTTGTAGTTTAATCTAACAATGATTTTTATTGTTGTAAGTTTAAATTTATTAATTATTATGTTTAAATAACGTTTATTGTTTATTTAACTTTTTCTTTACATGACTACTAACAAAATTTTTTTGATTACTGTTTATTGTGGTTTTTTTGTGGCATCCAATGGTAACTTTCTCTAGCGGAATATTTTCAAATCAGTTGGCTACACTACTGCCAAACACTGAGCATCTACTATCTTTACTGTTTCCTTTTCCGGTTCTTTGCCACGCCCATGTTCAATTGCTCAATCGTTCATCATCGCGATTCCAAGAGAAGAAGCATGATATTTGGCTTTTGATGATCTTTCCAATCTAATCAAGTTGGAAGTTCACTACGAAAACAATGGTTACGATTTCTCTTTAGATTATGTAAGTATCATTAGACTCTAAAGTCTAAACGGTCACTAGGGTATGGACATCCTATTACTCATAGGAAGGAAACTCGTTTCCTTGAACATGGTTGCCTTGCTCTGAAATGAATTCTTCTCTATCTACCGTATGGTTTATAATATCGTTAGTGAGATCATAAAGTGAAGGGCCTTTAAAGATTAATTGGTTTTGAAGAGGACGATGCTACCGTTGAATTAATTCCCTTCGTGAATGGGTTCACTTGGCATTCAACTCAATGATGCCAACGGTTGATAAGGGCGTTGCCCTCAAGATGCCTGTTGATGAGTTACAACTACAATCGCACATTACAATCGTGTATTATTAACACACTGATGTTTTAAATTGTAATACCTCATTATGATAGATATTAGATGAGGAATTTTCAATTACAATGAAACGTCATATAACAAGGAGTTAAATAATTTCTGGGAGTATACCATCAAGGCCACCCACCTGTGAATGGGTTCTCACCCATTTGTAAGAACCCAGCCCAACTTCCCACAGTGCTCTTGCTTATTCAAGAAAGGTCGTTCCTGACAATAGATTTTTTTGGTGTGTAAAAACTAAGGACTCAATGATTTTCTTTTAAGTTAAATTCGAAATTGCGAACTCTATGCGTGTGCAATTTGGTTTCCTGGCACACAAAATCATAAAGTGGTTAATATTTGTTCCACAGTCAATACATCTAGACCTTCTTGGACAACTAACTTAAATATTACTTAAAGTATTGTTGATACTTGGGCATCTTCTTGGACCTCACTGATCAGGAATTCACTAGTCCGGCAGCAGCTTTGGTGGCTGGTTTGGGATCTACAGTGAATTTTAATGAATACCTTGGTTCATATTTGTTAAATTTACAGAAAAAGTAACAGTGAATACTTGGATTCATAATTTTTTAATTTTACATTTTATTTTGATATTTTTTCCTTAAGTTTCACTAGTTCAGAAAATCTGCCAATACACTTTTCGAGCCACTTGGCCACTTTGTGGTCCCAAGCTATCCGGATTAGTGAGCCCCAACCTTTGCCATATACTAGTATCCGAGCTACATAACTATGCTCGAGATATATTGGGGGAAAAAAAACTCCTATAAGGAAAGTTAGATTTCCTAGGAGGGGTTTCTCCTTAATCGATGGCTTAGAAGAAAATAATAATTCTCTTGTACATCAACTGTTACATTAAGTACAGCTAGCATGCAGATGTTCCATGGGAGACAGTAATGGATCAGTTGCTAAGATGAACCTTTAATTCTTTCAGCAATGTCATGGAAGCAGTAACTCTGACAGTTGGCTTGATCATCATATCCATTGTGCTGATTACCAACGCTGTATGCTGCCTCGCACGCTACAAGTACTACTGGAACGACCCCAAAACCGGCAATAGATTCGTTTCCATCTGGGTTCAACCAAAGCAAGAACTTCCGATCTGAACAATTTGCGAACTTGACTTTTATGTAGCTACATTTTGCTCATTAGCAACCAATCCTGCTATTCCATAGGTTGCTACTTAACGTTTCTACAATTTTATCGGAAATCTTATTTTAGATCAGATTTTTTTTTTGTGCGTGAGAGAATTCTTATATAGCCAATTTGTTTTTGATACTTGTTTTTATTTGTCACAATGTTTTACCACCCTGATTACTATGGCGCATTCATAACCCTTTCATTGGTTACCTTGCTGGTGCTTTTGGTGATCGTCATTATGGAAAAAATATTCAGTCGAGACCCTCTGATGCGTCGAAAGAAAAAGCCAGTTGCCACTGAACGAGAAGAGATACCCCTCGAAACGAAACCTCATGCTTCGATAAGCAGCGATGTTTAATGCTGGGAGAGATCTGCCATTTATTTTTATTTCATGCTCACTCATTCCACACTATATTCTTTAACATGGTTTCTGCAGCTTAGCATTCAAGAAGTTGGTGCAGTGTAGTAAGTTCAATCAGATCTGAATTGATCCGTCCAGTTTGCATTTACAACATATCTATCCGGAATCATGGATAAATAGGTTTAGAATAATTGTTTTAACGAAGATGTTTTAAGATGTGTGTTTCTTTTGGCTGCATCATTTACACGTATACAGTATGTTAGTTTTTGATGTTTTATTTTTTTTTATTGTTACATAATTGGCAAACAATTTGTATGTAATCAAATACAACTTTGGGAATAATATAATTTCTTACACATTGGACTAATATTGCATCACTGTGTTTATTAGTACTGTAGTGTAGAAATTCGTCAACTCAATTTTGTGGAACCACTGTGAACTTCGTCCTCAACACCTGTTCAATATACCCATTATGAATATAACACAAGAGACTTAAAATTGAAAGAACCATTATAAGGTTATACCTGTTGGTCACGATCAAATTGTGCCACGGTCTCATCAACGCTGAGCGTGTACGGAAGAAAAATATCCAAGTAATATTTGTCAGGTTGAACTTGAAGCACTATCCGATCTTCTCCCAAATCGAGGCAAATGCTATTCATCGACATCTATACAGTAAGGATTCAAGTCCATCTTAGAAGTCAAATCAATTTTGTGTTGTGGCAAGAACTACTGCACATACATACCACACCTGGCAGATGAAATTCTGCTACCAAACATGTGGGATAGCCTTCAACAGGTTCTTTGGTGATTTTATATTCGGGTTGAGGTACAGCAACTCTTAATAATAAAAATAATAATAATAATAAGTAATCTTAAAACTTCAATTGAAGCTTTTCCAGAATAAAGTTGCATTTCTTAGTTTTGAGAAAATGGCAAAAGTAGTATTCAGCAACACATTGTCACATATTAGGTAACCAATGTTGAAGTGATATATGCATGTTTAAGTTATGTATTTATCTGTTGGCAGAAGTAGCTAGGCCCATGTATGAGGCACGGTTTTCCGTAATCTCAATATTGAAATTTTGGCACTTGCAACGGTATTCTGCCGTTGCAAGCCTTCAATGAAATTTGATTCAAATTCCTTCATTTTTTGTCTCACTTTAAAGTTATCAGTTTTAAGTAATGATAGGAATAATTGGCATGGAAGGGAGCATGCGCACATGCATCTTAATGTTGAAATGAAATGTAGATATAAAATAATTCCCAAATTTGACAATGAAATGAATGCATGAACAGTAAGAGTCAAGTTTTGAAATTTGCAAATACTATGATTTTGTCAAAAAAGTAGTCATACATACGTTGTGGCATGCTCTGGATTGATCTCTTCGATCAACATCTTTGGCTTCCTATCTGCAGTTGACACAATGGAATCACTGTGGAGAGATAATGGGTCATCATTTTGTCTTTGGAGGGGGAGAGAAAATGAGATATAACCTAGTAAGTTCTTTGATGAGAGGTTCATTCCTTGTTTTCACCCTGACATCGGACATGTTGCCCAGGTATTTCCTATTCTTCAGGATTATCCAGCCTAACGAGAAATGTTAATCTGAGATATGCATTTTCTGGTTCTGATGGGTAGGAACTCTGTTATTTCAACTGCTGACAAATTTGTAGATCAAACCAGAAAAAAATAGCAACTGGTACCTTGTTTCATCAGTGTCATGTTATGTTTATCTTCCAGCCCTTCAAAGGCTACTTGAATGACGAAGTTTTTGAACAAAAGTTTGTCGCTAACTTTTTTGAAGAAATCTGAATTGATCACCACATCATAGGTAGTACACACGTTTCCAGCTGTGAAACGAAACCACATCCTTTTTAACCAAATAGTCAGGTGACTAAAAACAATGTGCACGAACATAATCTAGTTACATTTATCAGTCTCAAGTTTTGGTTCCCCCAAACTAAGTGGAACCCTATAGTTGACAATTTCATGTTCTTCGGTTTCCAGTAAGTGTTGAAGATCTTCCTCGGTGATCTCTTCCGGTGCGGGAAGCTGTTTAAAAATAATGGGATGTGCCGTGTCAAACAAAACGTTTGGTCGTTTAGTTGTTTCATAAATTGATAGGCAACATAATTCTAAGCCACACTTGGCCGCTGGGTTTGATGTAAAAAAATGTCATTTTTTCGAAAAAGTGTGCCTTAGCACCATGCTGTTCGAAGCCCTTCAATTCTAAGCTTACCCCATCAGAATGACACAGATTGATAAACACTTTGTTTCCATCACCATCTTTTGTTTTGACACAAAATCCTTCACAGGAAAAAACAAAACAATTAGAACACTAGCATTATAATAGTGTTTGGTACTTTCCGGTTATAGTGGGGCCTGTCCGATGTTGCTATTTGATTCTACTTGGTTATGGGTTTATTTTGCAAGTTAGGTTAGGAAAACACAAAGAAACGTATTAAATGTATGATTTTGTTTTGTTTTGCTAACCTAACCTGCAAAAATAAATCTATAGGACCATAACCAAGTAGAAGCAAATAGCAACATCAGACGGGCCCCGCTATAACCGGAAAGTACCTAGTCTTCTTTCATTTTTCAATACTGACCAGGTGTTGGTTTCAGAACCTTAACATTTTCATCGTCCAAATCCTATAATAGAAAAAAAGTCTTTAAAATGTTTTTCACATAATTGCTTTGTCTGCACCATCCGCATATGGCCTTTACAATGAAGCTGCCATGTGTTTTTAAAACTATTTTTTATATATTGTATACAAAGTTGTGTTAATTAGCAAGTTTAACTAATTAACCCTTGGGTATGGTATGGTCCATCTTAATTTCCGTATAAATTATAAACATGTATATTCGAATTTGTCAATTATTTCGTCAGAATAGTTTGACCTATCTTAATCCTTACAGTGATTAAGATGGACCATACCCAAAGGTCAACTAATTAAAACGACTCTGATTGTGTATGTGGTTATTTCGGTAAGGTAAACCAGAGTTTGAAAGTTACCTGGACGTTTTGCTGAAGCAAGAGTTTGTTGAAAACATCTTGGGGTAGTAAGGAATTTGTTAGAGAATCAGCCATGTTGTATTGTATAACCTTGGCAACGAAAAGGTTTCGAGTTTGACAAATGTTACGTTTCCTACTGCCTACTGGTGGTAATGAGTACAAGAAAATGTTCGATAACTATATAAGTCTTCTAGCAGACGATTAGAGGAAAACAGGATATCAAAATTAAATCAACCTCATTATTTTTTATTCTCAATTGTGAGAGACATCTCGTGACGAATTTATGTCGAGCTGAGGAGCGAGACATTTTTTCATTATTTTGATTTTTGGTGGCTGCGGTGTTCGGTAATCAAGGTGATAATATTATTTTCTGTACCAGTTTACAAACTAATATACTTGCAAATGGTATTCTGAATGTGCTCAGTTAATTACAGATCATCTTCAGACACAATTTTATCAAATCGTTATAATAACACTATATAAACTTAGAGAATTTTTCTGTTATTTTTGTCAAACTACCTCTAACTTTTCAAAAGTTTACAAGAAATTTTGAAACTTTTATTTTTTAGAAATAATAAAAGAAGATTCCCAAGTTGGAACTTGCAAATAATAGGGAACTAAGGTAAAATGTCATTTTCTCACTGATCCATCTCAACGCATTGCTCAGTCCAAATCTTTAGAAAGTTATCAGGAAGTAAGTTACTTATCATGATGACTTTGTTATAACAGTTGTAATTAATATACCCAACTCTTTACATACACGTAGGCGATCATAATGACATGGCTTGTTTAGCTAAACCCGAACGCAATAGTTTAACCGGACTCATGAAGAGCATGGAATATGGTGAAGCCCCTGAAAGTGAAGACATCGTGAAGGTAAGCTGAGTAGCACCTTTAAAAGTAATTATAGAGATTGTCGTGTTAATGATTTTTTATTCATGTAGGAATGGTTGGTGTGGGGACACGATAAAACTTTTGGGTCGTTTGTCAATGGGTCCTGGTTTTGTGACGCAAAGCAGCAGTCGTTTCAAGTGACCAATCCATGTAGTGGTGAAGTGTTAGCCACCGTTTATCACACCGATACGGACCATCTAGAGGAGGCTGTGAAAGCCGCTAATGATGAGTTTGGTCATTGGAGTGAGCTAGCCCCTACAACCAAAGCGCAACACCTGTACAGGTGGGTTGAATTCATTTTACTGTGGATCAAGAATTATCACAGCCAAAACGTAACACGATTTTTCTTGTACTGCTTTATAAATTGCAATTGAGATTTCCAGCCAAATCTTATAGGATATGAAATGTTAGCGTTGGATTAATTGCCATTGTATCGCATGTAGCATAGCGAGGCATGTTCAGAAACATCAACAACTTGTGACCGTTCTAGAAAGCCTTAATACCGGCAGGGCTGTTCACGAGGTGAGAAATCACGATGTGCCTCAAATCATCCGTTGTCTTTATCACTACACTGGATGGGCAAATTTGATCGACACTGAAATGCCAGGGTGGAAACCTCTGGGTAAGCAATTAGCAATGATTCATCACATAAAAACCGCATCTCTTTATTAAAAAAATATATATATATATATAAAAGCAACCATTTTTCTTTTGTAGGAGTCGTGGCTATCATTCCAGCATGGAATTTTCCACTTTGGAATTTAGTATCTCTAGTAGCACCTGCCATTGCTGCTGGAAATACAGTGATTGTAAAACCAGCATCAGCTACTCCGTTATCTGCTCTGTTGTTTTCCGAAATTTGCAATGAAGCAGGGTAAAGATATTTTGTTTAAATTGAGGAGTTGGGTGGAATAGCAGCGTAACTCAAAAAAATGTAGTTTTTAGAAAAAGGGCAAAGCACTTTCAAATTTAAGATTAAAAAATTCCTGTCAACTGTATATTTATAAAAGGAAAATGAACAGGTTTTGTAAAAAAATTGTTAACTTTTATTGACCTCAAGTTACAGGCTAATTAAAAAATGCAATGACGCTGTCATTCCAACATCTTGCTAATTTATAAATGCATTTACGCCATTTTTCCAAAGACCAGCATCTTTTCCATTGTTTTTTGGAAGTGATGCAAAAATAGGAAAGGAAGTAAACCAGGAAGTAAAGCGAAAATAAGAAAGAAATGACAAAAATTTTATTCCATATTTTTGCTCCAAAAACTTCGAAACTTCAAATTATATGGAACCCAATGTCTTTATGCTATAGGTATAGACTGATGTTAAAACGATTCAAAATATGCATTTTAAGGAATAATGACGTACGGTAAGGTTAGGATTTCGCTGTTTTTCCACCCAACTCAATTGTTATCTATGCTAACATTAACTTAGTTGTCCACCAATGTGAGTTGTGACGTCATGAGAGTGCTGGAAATGAACCTATCCCTGTTATTCCAGCCTTCCACCGGGTGTTTTTAATGTCATTAATGGCCCTGGAAGTAGTCTTGGTAGCGAACTTGCTTTGCATTCTCTCGTTGCGCAAGTATCATTCGTCGGATCTGTCGAGGTATAATTGTGAACTTTTTGTTAATTTTTTTGTCTTGAGTTTTATTTATTATTATTTCATTTATTATTCATTTATTTATACAGATATAATTTTAATTTATTTGTAGTTTGTTATATAGCACTTTTTAAATAAGGAGTTTTATACATTGAAATTCACAGGTTGGGAAGAAATTGCGGCAACTAACTGCTGGATCGGGGAAGAAGTATTCTGCTCATTTGAGTGGTAAATCTGCAATGCTCGTCTTTGATTCTGCTGATTTAGATGCTGCTGTTGAAGGAGTTATTGAAGGCATGTTTTTCAATAACGGTCAGGTATAATTATTTTCTTTTAAAAATTTTTTCGACTAATGTAATTTTAATTATTGTTATTATTTATGTAAGATATTTGATTTTTATAGGTTGCATCAGCAGCTTCTCGATTGCTAATTCATGAACCAGTGTTTGAGAATTTCATTAAGAAACTGAAAGCACGCATGAAAACCATACGCATTGGCAAAAGCATGGATAAAAATATTGATCTAGCTTCCGTCATCAACAACAAGCAGTTGGAAAAAATTAAGAACTATGTCGCTGATGCTGCGAAGGAAAAAGCTCAGGCACGTAAAATTTTCATGGCAGTTACAAGTTAGATTTTTTTTTAATGTTATTTTATTTTGTTAGTTTGTGTTAGTACAGTATGAGGATTATGGTTTCGTCTGCAACTTATAATTTTAAGTTTTTAAAGTGTTTTAACATGAAACGAATCAAGTCATTCATGCTATGCACAATGCTTTTTTGGGTACTACTTTTGTGTTAAGCTCCAGCTACCAGTATGAGGATACCACATTTCTATGAGTATAGATACCAGTTTAGGTAGGATAACGAAGCGGTAAGAAACGAAAGCGTATTAATTTTTCGATTAACGATAAACTATAAAGTACTTTTTTTATTACTTAACCTAAACTGGTATTTATACCCATAGACACTAGGTTAGTGAAAAACAACAATACTATGGCAGTGGCTTGTGTTTAACACTTAAGTAACTTACCCTTTATTATATTTTCATGTAGTAAACATTGATTCGTTTGTGCACACTTTTACTTACATTTATTGTGCAAATGTTTGAATGATCAAGTATCCAATTTGACCATTTATCATCTTGGTTTTTTTTAGGTGTTTCAGACAGCTCATCTGTCAGACATTCCTCTAACTTTGATAACAAATGTTAACCCAACATCCAGAATTGCCATGGAAGAGGTGAGAAAGACACTGTTGTTTGTACAATACTTTGCTCAAGTTGTTCAAAAAATAGTGAATATTATTTACTATTCTGGTAAAGGTGTTTGGCCCAGTTTTGGTGGCCTTTTCATTTCGAACTGCCAAAGAAGCAGTATCTTTGGCCAACGTTTCTACCTTCGGGATAGCTGCCAGTGTATGGTCGGAAAACATGGCACTTAGTTTGGAGGTGGCCAAGTCTCTTTCTGCTGCCAATGTGTGGATCAATTGTCATAATGTATTTGATGCTGCTGCTGAATTTGATCGATTTAGATCAAGTGGTTATGGTTGCTGTGGTGGAAAAGAGGTAAGAGCGACCTACCTTGTTTGTCATTAAGTTTTGTAAGCATATTTGTTATTCACTAATTGCATTGGAATTGTTGTTTTTGTATTGCACTATTGACATCAAATTGACATTTATGTTTTAGGGCTTGTATGATTTTTTGCAACCTTGTTTCAACGAGACCAAGATACGGAGTGTTGATGTGAATTTATCATCGCATGCTATATCTCCGAAAACCCCCATCCCATCTGCTGCAGTAGTATCGACTAAAAATGAACTTGGTGTGGATCCATGTCCGAAGTACGCACGATGAATGATAATTGTTTTAAAGTGCCGACAGGATCTTTAATAATCAGGAATTTGTTTATTTAGCATTGATACCACTTACAAGATTTACGTTGGTGGAAATCAAAAACGGCCAGATTCTAACTGTTACCGTGCCATTTGGACAGATGGTGGCGATGTTCTTGGTCACGTTGCTGAATGCAATCGTAAAGATATACGGGATGCAGTTGAAGCTGCTCTGAAAGCACAACCCGGGTACAAATATACATCTCTTTAATTTTTATTTACTGCAGTTGTAACGTTTTCCCAGCACATTGGCATGATAGCATTTTAGGAAAGTAAATTAAGCTATTTAGCATACATTACACCTTGAAGAACAATGACTTGTGCTTAGGGATTGAGACATGGTTTACTTCCCTAAAATGCTCATAATTCCGTGGGACATTTCATTATATGCTAAACCATTGCATTTAACTTGCTTAGTCAATGTTTATTTAATGTTTAGGTGGAGTAAACGTACAGGTCACAATCGGCTCCAAATTCTATACTACATTGCTGAAAATGTACGTCGTCGTTATTTGGAATTTACCAAGCAGCTTGTTCTCACTACTGGGTGCAGTGAAAACGAAGCTAAAAAGGAAATCAACCAATCATTGGACAATTTATTCTATTGGGGAAGTCTGTGTGATAAATATGGTGGTGAAGTCAGAGTAAGTGATGATGCTAAATGTTTTTCGATATTATTAAATCGCAACATTTTCATTTTGTAATGCTCTATACTTGGTTGAAACACAAGGAGACTACTTTGCAAGGAACCGTCTACAACATTCATGAAGCGGTTGGAGTGATTGGCATCATCTGTCCTGAAACTAGTGCTTTTCTGTCATTTATCACTTTAATGGCAGCTGCCATCTGCCGTGGAAACTCAGTTATTCTCGTTCCCAGTGAAAAATATCCCTTGGCATGTTTAGACTTCTATCAGGTAAGCGACTTGGAACTTCTCAAATTCCAAATTTTTAGTTAAAGGTTGTGCCAGGGATTAAGTGTTGTGATGTTGTAGATTCTCGACACCTCGGACGTCCCTGCTGGTGTAGTCAACATTTTGACTGGTGATGGTGCCCATTTAGCCCGACAACTGGCTTCTCATCAGGGTTTAAGTGCAGTTTGGTGCTTCGGATCTCCTGAAACTTGCAAGTTAGTCGAGCATCTTTCAGCCGATAACATGAAAAGAACGTGGGTCAATTGCGAAGAGCAAAAACTCTTGTTCGATTCGACCAATGCAGTTTCTCGAAAACAGTTACTTCTGCATGCAACAAAAATCAAAACAATTTGGATGCCCGCAGGGGAGTCCTTTGCTAATTAAAGTGAAATAAAAATTGTTTATAAATTACTAAAAAAAATGTTTAAACTCCATAATAAGTAATCAACCTTTTTTTTTATGAGCCCCTTTCTATGAAGGGGCTATTTCTATGCAAAAATGTTTAAAATGATTTGTATCTACTCATATTAAATAAGTGGCAAGTTGCAATCATTTTGCCACATTCATTTAATAAATCAATTACAATTACCATGATTATATAATTGTAAGCTTTTTTTTATTACGTCAATATCCAGCAATCTTTACTTTAACGCAGCTTGAACAAATCAAAGGTCCCCCGTCACATAATTCGTAGTGTGGCAAGTTGAGCAATTTGTGCACAGCTAATGTCTGCTTCTGGTCGAGTTAGTTTCCATTGGTTTGGCAAGAAGCTGACAGCGGTTCACAAATTAGTCGACTTGCCACATCAAAAATTGTGTGTAACAGAAGAAGGCCTTGAGAAACGACCAACGATGCAATCTCTATATTGCTGAAAGTTCATGAACAGCAGCATATCTTCCTGTTGCATAGTGATACAGTTGGCGTTCTATATCGGCTAAAAGACCGCTCGCGCCTATTCTAAACAAATTAGGATGAAGCCAATCATTGCCAAGCTGTTCTTTCATCAGTATTTGCCATGACAGACAATCTTTTGCAGTTCGGATCCCTCCAGCTGGTTTGAATCCTACCTGTTAACGGTAAAAACAAAACACCTACAGTATTATTAATGTTCATCTTAACTTGGTAACTTATTTTAAAACTAGAATACGAGTATTTTGTTAAGAACTAAATGCATGTTAATGGTTAACCTTATAATCTGTCCTGGAATTGTAATCTTTTATTGCCCTCGTCATAACAACACCCACAGGTAAAATTGCATTCACATCTTCTTTACCAGTGGAAGTCTTGATGAAATCGGAACCTACATGTGATTTTCAGGTTAGTATTAGCTGTAATATTTTATTCTATAGATTGCATAAAATATCCTCCGAGTCACTTGCCTGCCATCATTGCTACAAGGCTCGCTTGATAAACATTACGTAAAGAACCAAGATCACCGACAGCTAGTATCGACTTCATGTGAGCCTCTCCACATGCTTCACGCATCTGTCTTAGTTCATCGTACATTTCTGAAAATTTCCAGAAAGTTAGTTTTTTTAGTCAATAAAAACATGACTGTGGGTTGGCGATTATTAACACTTTGACGATTCTATTCTCTAACACCAAGACAAGAAATAATAGGGAACATTTGCTGAAGTGGATTTCCAGCTTCACTCACCCAACCAGTTGCCACTCAAAGCTAATTGGCGATTTATAACGATATCGATCTCTTTGGCTCCATCTAAAACAGCTCGTCTGATTTCTTCGAGTCTTGTTTCCAGAGAGTATTGACCACTCGGGAAACCTGTGGCAACTGGAATAATGCAAAATATTTTGCTTCAAAACTCAAATAAGTTGCCTCAAAACTCTTTCCCGGTCGAAATAACAAGTCAAAATCACCTGCAGCTACGGGTATAAAGGATGCACCGATAGATTCCAGCGTACGTACAGCGTCCCTCACTCGTGCTGGATAAACGCACACAGCGCCTACAGTGATTCCTGCGTGACATGTCACTTATTAAATCTGTAACGATGGGTTTATGGGTGTGGGTATGAATCCACCTTACCAGCATCTTGCAGATGTAACTTATCGACAATTTCATAATGTATTGGATGCAACGCCTTATAACATAATTTTTCAACGTTGCTACAGGTGTCACTGCCTGCCAAAGTTGTCAGGTCGAGGCATGTTGTGCCTCTCAACAGCCAGGCTGCCTGAAATTGAAAATTCATCAATAGTTTGATACAAATGGTTCATCGTGTGATCAAGTCAGTGGGAAATTTACCGCCACGTACTTGCCACTGTTTCTTCACACACCTTCGAGCAGTAAGTTGCTGCACCTGTCTGAGCACTGCAGGGTGATTGAGTTTGACTTGCTCAATCCATTCCAAATCTACAATACAATGCAACGTGTGGGTGTGGGATACTACTTTATCACTCAAATGATTCCTTCCAGTAAGGCGACCAGACGTTCCAATTTTGGACCTTTCCTTTTGTTCTGGTTATAGGTGATGCTCAGTTGGAGACACCAATTTGTCCAACTTAGTTTAATGTTAATTAAGCTAAGGCAAGTTTATTTTCACTTATTAATTGGGTTATGCAAAAAATACAAAATACAGTGTTTTGGAAACGAGTTTTACATTTTATTTCAAAACACCATCACCATCTATTTACAGTCTTGTGGATATCCACAGTTTGTCCGGGTTGTGGTGTTTGTCCCGGATCAGTGATTTGGGAAAGCTTGTCACCTTACATAATAAATGTCATAAGAAATAATAAGAATACAAATTATTATATTACCCAGGTCAGTTCCTTTATTCCTGGAATCAGTCATTTTAGCGTTAGTTCGTTTCGTTCTCGTGAAGTACAATATTCTCACAACGTAACATCATACAAGATTCGATAAGATTAGCTTTTTCCGTGTCATAATAAAAATAATATTATGGTTTCACTTGAACTGGTATAACTAGCGACATCTGCTATTATTAAGCTCAATTATTCAGTTTTTACTTTTTATTTGTACAGTTAGTACCTTTATTCTGTGGTTAGTACAGTATTTGATGTCTGATTTGATGGTACTGTACCTTTTTTTGTAGGTACTGTATATTACAATTTACAAAGTATTTTATTGAGCACGCCTGTGCAATTTGTAGGTCGATACTCGCAAAACTAATAAAGTTATAGCCCTTTCAAATCGAACATAATTTGTTTAATGAAACAAAAAACTAAGGTAAATAAAATATAACTTACCCTAGGTAACTGACCGGGTGGATTAATTTTTTAAGCCAACGTTTCACCTTCCTATTTTTGAAGGCTTGATCACGAGGATTGATTTTATTTTTTTTTCTTGTTTTTTGTTCTTTTGGTTTTTCTTTCTTTTGGGTTTTTTTAATGGAGGTTGGTTTCTTCTTTTTGCGCTGGTGGTCGAGTGTGAGGTCGCGTGGGGGGGGGGGGGAATTGAAGAAAAATTGGTT
>JAQIWH010002978.1:0-21865 GCA_034695005.1 Cryptops parisi | reverse complement strand
ACACACACACACACACACATACATATACACATACACTCAAAGTATTGTCACTTTCTCCTATTCCTTTTCTTCTCTCTCTCTCTTCTCCTGAAAATCGATCTACGGGGCAAGAGGAAAGGTGATAACGAATTGTCTAAGAAACTGCTTTTTCTCGTTTTCCAGGATGAAAAGAACCAGATAATGAAATCGAATGTCTGGCTTAGGTTGGTGAGTATAGATCTACTCGTTCAGTTAACGCTATCAGTACTTCTCCTTTTTCCGCCCACGCAATCTTTCTTCCAGTCGTCTCTTCCAAGTAAAAAAAAAAAACAAACAAGAAATGACTCGTCCTTTTTTATTCCCTCACTCGTTATTTTTTTTCTACCTGCTTTTTTACTTCTGGTATACAATACTGTATCAAAGTTGTAAAATGTCCCAAAATGTCCCAAGTTGAAACTCTACGTTATGCTATATTTCATAAACAATGAAAATGTGCTACACTGAGTTTCTGTCATAACTATAAGTACAGGTTGGACCTCACTAATTCGAAAATCACTAGTCCGCCGGTAGCTTCGGAACGTTAAATCTACAGTAAATAGTTTGGTTCATAATTATTAAATTTACAGTGAATACTTTTGGTTCATAATTGTTGAATTTACAGTGAAAGTAACAAGTGAATACTTTGGTTCATATTTTTTTTTCAAGTTCACAGTTTATTTTGCTATTTTTCCTAAGCTTTAGTGGTTCGAAAACTTTGCTAACCCGGCTACTTTTTGGCCCTAAGCTTTCCGGATTAGTGAGATAAAACCTCTATTAAAAGTCGATAGATGATTTCTTATAAATGTCGACTATTAGCATGTTAACATTGAAACAATTTTTATTGTTAACATCAATTTTCACACATTATGCATTTAATGATTGAAACGATTGTTATGTACAATTAAAGGCTTGTCCAGAATAACGTCGCAAGCGCCAAAAATTCAATATTAAACTTATTATGGAAAACTGTACCTCGTACATTGGCCTAGCTAGTGACGCCAACAGATAAACTCATACTGTGTACTTACCTAAAACATACATATACTGCTTCGACATTGATTGCCTAATATAGGAATACATGACAATCAATGTGTTGCTGAATATTCCTGTTGCCATTTACTCGAAACTATGAATTGGCTCATGCAACGTTATTCTGGGCAAGCCTTCAATTATGCATTTAAAAACTTAAACTCACTATTTGAAGTTTGAGCATATAACACCCATTTTACATGCAATAATACGTAAAAAAAGTGAAAATGAAAACATACAGTTAAAAACTCTAACCGTATGACTAGATGTTCCGACAAAGTCGCATACCCTAGAGCTCAATCAGAAAACGCAAACTGCAAAGTAGCGCATTCAACTTTTTGAACACGTCTCGGTATAAGTTAAATAGGTTTCCCTTTTCACTCCCTCCCATTGGTTGCCTAATTTCTCCCACCTCGCGCCATTAGGAGAGCTTGGTAATTTGATGCCTGCTGCTTTGTGCTCATAAAGCTTTCGTTCCTTCTCATTTGGCTGCATGAAGTCAATTACCTGTTCGCACTTTGCGTGGGACGAGGTGACTAATTTAAGCGGCATAAACAACAATAACATTTGCTTAAGTGGTGCTACTCGTAACGTCAATCGACCAATGACATTACGGATTTTTTTCCCCTGCCCTTTGTTGTTTTTTTTTCACTTGTTGATACGGCAATTGCGTTAACTAGTCGCTCTTTTATCAAATCGTTTTTTAAGGTTTGTTTACATAGCTCTCCCAGACACCCAATATCAAAAACAATACCGCAATAGCAAATTACATTAATAGTGTAATTTAAGGTATAAAAAAATTAAACAAATATGGAATCCTAACGTGACTGTTTAAAGCTAATTTTTAACTATCTGAACGTGTAAAATACATTTATAATACAGTACATTCTGTCAATCAATAAAAAAAAAAAAGATAAGGGAGGAACATTGTGTTAAGATCAATTTATAAAACATATTATGAAAATACAATCTAACTAGTAATTCATATGAAGAGCCTGGTTTAAAAGGGTGTTAAGTAATATTTTTACAATTTCGAGAAAACACGTTTAAAGATCTGAACTAGCCTTGCTGTCTTTGGGCTACTTCACACTAATATCTATGCAGATATTGTTGTTTTTCTCAAAAGTATGCGTTAGGAAGGCTGAGTCACCTAATAGTTACCTAATACATTCGAATTTGTTTCTAGGTGATTTTTGACAAAAATGTTACTTAGCACCCTTATACACCAGACCTTGCATTTATTCCAATTGATTGAAGTCAACCTTCAATTGAACGTTTTCACCAAAAAAGAATACTGTAATGGTAAAACACATAAATAAACAGCAATAAAAAAAGGCTTTTGCGTTTCGTTTTTATATTTCCATTTTGATGCGATTTCCGATTCTCCAACTCGTTCGTCCATAAGCAAAGGATTTTCCCAATCAAATCGATATTGGAAGAGAGGAAATCAAATCCCAATGGTGACATCTGGTGATGAAACCGTTTAGCTTTTTAACTCAATTTCCGGTTTGTAAAGAGGAAACGGAATGCGACGACGTACAGCAATTGACCGATTATTCCATTATTAACATCAGAATATTAAAACGCGAACACGTTGCTACTTATTGAATGGAGGGAGAAAGATGCTTCCTAATCTGGTAAATCGAATTGCCATCGGCCATTATTCATGGTCATTGATTCTCTGTCATCCCTCTGATAAGGCGCGTGCAAGAATTTTTCAGGAAAACCGTATGCGCCAATTTTATCGCTGTCGGACAGGTGTGTGCAGCTCAATAAACCCACCAATACAATGAACTTTTTGTTTACAAAATTGATTGCCTGATAACAACACCATACCAAACTAAAACACGGTTAATTAATTATCTATTTTTTAATAGAAATAATTAATGAAATTACACTAGTGTGCCATCCCCGTCGCAAGCGATGGTTAGGTTAGGTATGATTAAAAATAAGTTCAGCCAAACTAATAAAAAACATCTTTGTTTAATCCGACCCGCCAAAAGAACTTCCCTTAATTTTCACTGAAAAACATTTAAAACATTGTTTTAAACTGTGTTTGTGTAGCAAGTTTTTCCCAAATCAGTTACAAAAAAATTGTTGCCAACAAAAGAAAACACGTTCACAAATATGTGGATTATTTGTTTAAAATATGTGGTGACATTTGCAGTAACTACTGAAATTATCCTCAATTCTAGAGAAATTTTGACCCAATTTTCTTGGCAGTGACGACTTTATTTTTTGAGATTTGGCATCCAAATATGCAAAGTTTGTCTAGGTGATAGTACATGGCAATTGATATTGATGCAATATCGATGTTTATATTGATTATAATGAGTTTAACATCAAAATTGACGTTACTTTTCATGACGTTATATCGCACAAGAATAAAAAACAAAGAAACTGATTTAAACCAATATAAAATATTTTTAAGATTATAAAAAAAAAACAGAATATATTTATTATGTGCAGAAAGTCATAGGTTAATCGTTAATTTAAAGGTGTAGTTTGGCGCCAATTTTGTGAATCGTAAATCATATACATTATGTCCAAATTTTCATATACTGTACTGTAGTAGGAAAACTTTAGTGTTAATCACTTGTACACCACGGTATAAAATTGCATTAACAAAATTGTACGTTTAAACTTGCTGAGAAAGTTTTTTGAGGCAATTTTATTTGATCTGTTATGTACGATTTTCTGCCAAATATTGAAATGGTGAACTTGTGATGGCTTTCCTGCATAACTGTTGTGAATAAATAAAAGCCAACTAACCGGAGCTTTAAAACTTCAGATTACACAAACAATTAATTCCGCACATTAACGAAATAACACAAACATCGCATGATTCCAACATTTCTTATATACGTTGAAGGTTAAATAAACGATTTCAATAAGATTATTCGCAAATAATAATCACAGTATAGAATGTATCAGATCGGAAAATGTAACAAAAAATGTAATGTTTAACAAGAAAAACGCGTTGCCACAAAGGTTAAAACGACACGACGGTGCTCGTTTTCTTAAAGTCAGTTGTCAGTTATTAACATTAATTGTTTGCCGTTTGTTGTTAATGGTGAACGGGGCGACATGAAAATTAATTAGTGTTGGTGGTGGTGCTACTTTTTTTTTCTTATCGTTAGACAGCTTTAGTGTTTCTATGATGACCCTGCTTCGAGTCCAAAGTCGAGGTCGACAATTCACCCTTTGGGGGATAAGTAGCTTTTCAACCCAAACACCTCCCTAATCATCCATTTTTTGAATACAACGAGAGATTTAACAAAAAAAAAAGTCGTGAAAAATGTCGTTTGTCTTCTACATAACAGACCTTTCGGGTCACGTGCAAATTAGGATTTTTCGCCGTTGAATCGACTTTGATGAATGAGTAGACAACAGGAATGAAAACAGATGAACAATGAAATGAGATAAAAGATATGGTCTGGGCTATTTTATAAACGGTTTTGTACGTTTCTTTCTAGGTATGTGAGTTTCGGGTAAAAACTGCACCGTTTTGACCAAAACTGTTACTGTTTTACTGTTACATTTCTCACTGTTACGTTACTTTAATCATTTCAGTTCAAGTGTGACCCTGCAGTTTGTAAAGAATTAAATTAAAACGATGGCATTATTAGGCAAGTTTATATCACTTAAGTTCTTTTATACAATCAAACACTAAATAAATGCAATACCGTAGCTAAGTGGGTTAAATTATTTTAATAGTCTGTGATCAATGATCAATGCTTGCGCACCGCCCATCAGGTGACGTCCTTAAGATGTCATGAGATTAATAAACTCTTTAGCCCCGCCTATCGTGTGACACCCTCAAGACTTCGCTTATGATTCCATGCTACAGCGCGGGTCTACTTCTAGTTAATTTTATATTGAGATGTCTGCGGAATTGAGTCTAACTGGTGATAGTCATGTAGAAATAAGAATTGATAATTCTTAATAGTTTAAAATTTCAAAATCTAACGATGGCTAAACAGATATGGCGAGCCTACTTCGCTGTTTTTAGTACAAAATCAGTTGTCGATTGGTGGTGTTCACAAATTCAGCTGAACTGAGGGCCCTTTTTTAATTTAAATATCATTCCTACACAATTAAATTTGAGTCACAATTGCTCTTGAAGAACCTTAAAAAAGTTTACACATTAGGTTAAGTCGCAACATAGCCGTTGATGGTTGGATTTGACGTCGTTACTACCACGGAAACTGCTATATTTATGCCGGCTAGCATCGCTCTCGTGGCAGCACCGTTGTATACTGATAGCCGTGGTGTGACATAATCTAATAAAAAAAATTGAAATTGCCTGTTAATCATTACGTCATGATTTAACTAGACTCGTTTTCTGTAGCACATGTGGAACATATGTTGTTTGAGCAATAGCTTGGTAGACAACCACATCAGTACAAGTTTCATCGAAGTAGGCTGGCCATTATATGTTTAACCATGATCTAACCGATAAATTTTGTTTTAAACAATTTCACATCTTGTGTTCTGCAAGTTCCGCAATGTCGCAAAATTGTCAGAAACGTTTGAAATTTCAAATTGGAGTTAGAATGCATCATATTAAAAATGTTTTAATAGTTCAAAAATCTTTTGAAAAAGAATAAACTATAAAAGACACGTGTTTCTCATGCACTCGTTTACCGTAGCCCTGTGCCTGGTCGCTCAGATTAGCCATTTCGGTAAATGACTGACTGCAGCGTCACTGTGGCTTTGACACGCACAACAAAATTCCCACATAAACTGTATGGCTTCCTGCTTTGTTCGTCCATAATCACATTTGTATGACTTGATATGAAAAAAATGATGGAGTTTCCAAATGTTTACATGTCATTGTGGACACTCTGCATAATGTTGAATAAATATTTACACATTTCAATGTCATATCATATCAGAATAGTAATTTGCATAAGTTTTTTAGTTATGCCAAGCATGCTGGAGATTGGATTATATTTAATTAAATTGACTGTCACTATTGTATTCATATAACTTGGATAAAACGTTACACATTTAATTTCGTTTTAACTGAAGTGCGATAGAATGGAAAACAACAACGATTACCTACTAAAACATTTAAACAAGATTTAAGTTTGTGATTGAATACAATTTGCATTCATTCCAACCAACAACATAAACGAAAATTAAAAATTAATATTACACTTGCACTATATTTGTGGGTTTAAACTATGATTTCCAACTCGCGAATGCCATCGATCAATCAAGTTTCGCTCACTTACAAAAATAGCATCAACAGTGATTTACAAACACAGTAGAAGTGTAGTCTCGCGTGGAATCCATTTCCACAACAACAACATTTCATACCAAAGCCTGACAATCACCTTTTAGACAGACGAGATTGATAACGAAAGAGAAAACTAAGAGAGAATGGAAAACTAAACCGACTGTGTCATCTGCAATTCTTGACTGATCAGATGACGACGACGACGACAATGATGACGACGACGATAATGGGAACATTATCGATGTGGTGATAGCGTTCTATATACTTCATTGCCAAAATCAATCTCCTCCCCCCTCAACGTAACCCGTTAACAACAACCACGTCGACAAGGCGCTTTCGTTATAAGGAATGTTAATCGAGTTTCACGCCACTTTGCGCTCACAATTGATTGGCAAACGTACGGGGGGTAGAATTTACCCCCATCTTGTTGCCAATAGGTGGCACCTACAGACTAATGAAAGATTATCGAGTCGACAGCCGTCTCATCCTCCACCCCCCTCCCCCTCCTTCCAACCCTTCATCTGCGGTAACCCATTGGCCCGTACAATCAGATGCACGCAATTGACACGCGCTATACCACACCGCATTCGCACCGCGTTACGAATCTTATCGCGGGACTCACCAACCCACCACCACCACCTGGCCACCTTTTCTACACCGACCTTTCCCGTTTTATATTATTCAATAAGAGCGTTACCGTTGAAGAACTCATTGTAACGAGGACAAGCGAAAACTTTGAACAGTGGGCAAAACCCCTTTGCGCGCGCTACTCGAGAGGCAAATTTGTGATAATTTAAAAGCATTATCGTCGACGCCTTTTGCTGTAGTAAAGTCTTAATTGCGTTATCGCGCCCACCGTCATCGCCAAAGTATAATCTTGGACCTAGAAAATCCTGAAAATTTAATCCTGCCCTTCAAGGGCGTGCTGGGCTAATTGGATAAAATTTACAAACTGCATAAAACTAAAGGCGACGACGCTGCTAGGGCGCGTTTAAACCACTTCGGACATGATGTTCAACAACCACTTTTCGCAGTTTATTCAATTCCCTTTATTTCTAATTGTCAATAATTGGAAAAGATTTTCTCCCACCCCCCTTTCTACGTTTCAAAAACAAATGTTTAATCGGACTGTTTTTCTCGTGTCAAGTTTAATTTTCCTTTCAAAAGCTGCAACCATGCACAAGAATTATACCTAAAATATTTCCGATTCTTAAAAATTGCTTTAAGCTTTAAACCCTTTCATACATTAATTTCAACTTAAACAGTAGAATACTTCATGATACGTCGGCTACAAGTCGCTTAATCATAGAACAATATTCTGTTCGGATTATCTTCTTATCGATCCTTTCATTAGTCTCTCGATTTATTTACTATCCACTAAACCATTTTATACCACCGAATTATCAAATTTAGCCGTGGATTTGGAAATACTAATCATCCTTACCATTTTTTATACAATAACTCTGAGACAACTCGCGATACTCATAGATATATTTTGAAAATACCGCATGTTACATCATATATGCTATAAAATGCTATCCATACAATTACATCCAGTATTGGAATATATTTCCATTAAATGTACGTAAAACTAGTTTTACCTGTACTAATTTCAAGTGTACACATGTTTGTTCACACTTTAAGACTGTTCTGTCAGAACATATTTTGTATGGTACCACCCGATTTTCTGTTGTATTTATCCCAATGGGATATAACCTGTAAAAATAAATATGAAATATAATAATTGGCAATAGTGGCTGGTTGTGCTCACCTCAATAGTCATTGGTCTATCAACATCACATGATACTTAACTGGAAATTCCCCGTCGTTGTTGACGGGTATGCTTCCGGTACAGTATAATAATCGTTGAATACGTATTGATTAAAACAACGAATGTTCAGATCAAACTAAAACCTAGAATTTTGTCGATGTTTTTAAACTTGTATTAGCTAATTTAATAAATTATAATGTGTTAACAAAAGCTGAATTACAAGAACGTCCCTGTCAACGATATGTGTATTAGCAACATCAAATTAAATTACAAAATCTAGCCATAGTTTTCTATTGCTATTTCTTCTGATTAATACTTCATTGTTCGATTTATGAATATTTTCATGCGCTGCTATGTTTGAACTCGCTACTCAATAAGTATAGATCAAACTGAGAATACATGTTCAACATCACTGTTTAATTACAAATTTGGTGACCACTGTTTTATTGTACTTTAACGTGACCACTTTTTCAACTACAAACAAACTGCCATAAACAAACCGACCAAACAAATTACATTTAGTTAATAATGTTGGTCAAATAAAATACTCGTCTAACCTTTTTAATGTTTTGCAAAGATAATACTTAAAATGCAAGAGATAAGCGTTTTCTTGAATATTCGAGTGAAAATGATGAAACCTAAAGAATAGGAAAAACAACAAACAATAATGAGTGCAATCGTTGTAAATTTACAAATTGGGAAAACAAGACCATTCACACTTATAGCATTCGATTAAAATTATGTCTTGTGTGTGCAACTCAAAATTCATAGCTGAAACCCCTTCATAAAATTCCAAAACGACGCCACCATGCAATGCCAACAGCATCACAAACAGCAGTTCACTGACACTTAACGGGTTTCCTGAACTGAATAAATAAAACAATTTTCCTTAAAAAACAACTTTTAATTTTTTTTTCTTCTTTCAAACACGAATGGAGTAACATCCGTTAAGTTCCCATGTGAAAAAAAAATAACAACATGATAATAACAACAACAGTAGGCTACATCTCTCTCCTAAATTTAGTTGGAGAAAAGCCGCTGGACCAATTAACATAATAGAGCTGACTGTGAAAATTAAACACAGTAGTAGGCGTCCTAAGTATTTTTCTGGACGTCTCTCGGGGATTTTTGCTTTCGTTTTTCGGGGATTCGTGATTAGTAAAAATGGTCAAATGGCAAATAGGAAAAAAAAGAAAAAGAAAAGAGAAAGTGAGAGCGGGAAAAGAGTTGGTGAATTAAAGGCTTAGTCAATTCCTAAAGCGTGACATTTGTTCATCCGCTTCATTAAATCCCGTTTGCATGCGTGGACGGAATGGGACTCTGGCTCGAGCTTCGATGCTCACTGTGATTGGACGTTGGGTGCGACCAAACGAGCCGCCAAAAGGCGATCGCCATTAAATTGACGCCTTGCCCAATGGTCAATAAACGGAAATAAAAGTTGCATTTAATTGAAAATGGCGTCTGTTAAATTGCCGAAAAACTTCTTGCAATGGAATTGTGAGAAAGTTAAGTTTTAGATATTTTTTCTTGGACACCGAGTTCAATTTCTTAGAAAATAAACCCAGTTTACTCGTTACTTCATCAGCCATTAAAATGCCAATAATCACTATGTTAGATTCGACAAGAATCTTAAATAAGCGTTACAACTTTTTTCAATATATTAGGAAAACAACGAAGTTCATAAGGTTCTTCTAATAATTTTTGTACCTCTCTGTGTATGTTTAAATAACTTTACAAAAGCCACAAGTGTCATTCGTCACTTGTTTCTACTGTATCAAAATAAGTTTATCTAGCATGAAATAGCAAAACCCGAAGATTGTTAGTAATGTCCATTACTGTATCACAAATTAATGATATAAAATCATATCCGAATCAGGTAGAATATACCAATCCAAAACATTTTATTTTACAATAGTGTTTCCTTCCAATCACTTCTTAACACTGATGTTCATCAGTGATAGGATGACTTCACTATTCTGTTAGACCTATAATTATTTCGATAATATCAACTTTGCTAATACGATCTTTCACTTCATTTTGCAGGTATGGCAGGACTACCAACTTCAATGGGAAGAGACAGACTACGGAGGGATCGATGTACTCCGTCTTCCACCAGACAAAGTCTGGAAACCTGACATAGTGCTCTTTAACAAGTGAGTTCGCTTGCTGTTTGTCTTGGTACGATCATTGTCGAGTCCTCATTTTCACCCATGATTCTTTGTATTTTACCGGATAGCGCCGACGGCAACTACGAAGTGCGCTACAAGTCGAACGTGCTCATCTACCCAAACGGCGAAGTGCTATGGGTTCCGCCGGCCATTTACCAGAGTTCGTGCACGATTGACGTCACCTACTTCCCCTTTGACCAACAGCAGTGCGTCATGAAGTTCGGCTCTTGGACGTTCAACGGCGACCAAGTATCGCTTGGTCTGTACGACAACAAAGACTACGTCGACCTATCCGACTACTGGAAGAGCGGCACGTGGGACATCATCGAGGTGCCCGCCTACCTCAACCTCTATGACCACCTGACGCCCAAGGAGACGGACATCACCTTCTACATCACGATGCGCCGCAAGACCCTCTTTTACACGGTGAACTTGATCCTGCCCACCGTCCTCATTTCCTTCTTGTGCGTGCTCGTCTTCTACTTGCCCGCCGAGGCGGGCGAGAAAGTGACGCTGGGCATTTCTATCCTGCTGTCACTGGTCGTGTTTCTGCTGCTCGTGTCCAAGATCCTGCCGCCCACGTCGCTCGTGCTGCCGCTCATCGCCAAGTATCTGCTATTCACCTTCATCATGAACACCGTGTCCATCTTGGTAACGGTGATCATCATCAATTGGAACTTTCGCAGCCCACGCACGCATCGCATGTCCAAGTGGGTGCACGTCATCTTCCTCAAGTATCTGCCCAAAATCCTCTGCATGAGGCGCCCGAGGAAGACGCGATTGCGGTGGATGCTCGAAATGCCCGGAGTGGGCTCCTACACCTCCTCGTCCCACTGCAACATGATGCCCCCGGGACGAGGGGACAACAACCTTGAGCTCAGTCATATACACCACCCCAACTGCAAGGTAGCTCGCAAGGCATCGGCAGACCGTGCCGGTGGAGGAGGTGGCGGCATGCCCCGTCGAGACTCGGAGAGTTCCGACGCCGCCGTCTACATGACCGCCGAAGCTTATAAAGCCACTGAGGCGGTCGAGTTCATCGCTGAACATCTGCGCAACGAGGACGAATACATCCAGGTAATTCTGTCACCCAATAACAAATCCCAAACCTCATCCAAAGATGCATACTGCTTTCATTATCTATGCCACAAATTAATTCTATAACACAGCAAATTAAAAAAAAAAAGTTTTTTTTTCTCATTAATGCTGATAAATATTAGACTTTTGTATAATCTAAACATAAACACACTTATTATCATGCTAACTACATTAACCTGAAATATAATTCATTAATATTAACGTGTACCATTCATCCGTGTATAACTCAAAGATAGAAAAGTTATCTCAACTACCACAACTTAAAATCAGTAATCCACCACATTCATATTAATAAAATATGTGACATTAGTTATCTATTATTATAAATTAGAATTTTTTCATGCATCACTGATTTGAGATTAAACAGTCCAAAACGAAAATGTCAAATGCAAAATACAGTATACTACAGTACAAGTATATGTTACTAACGTTGAGCTTTTAGAATTTCCAATTAACAGTTTATTGTGTACAAGAAATTAAAACTCACTACCATGTTGAATTTACTATTTATTTACACGTTGGATTCAATGTGTTACATCATAAATTATATTGCATACGACACTAAACCGTCTATGATGATTCGTAACTAAATTGTAAACTGAGAAAAAACTAATTCAAAAAATAATGTGATTTTAATGCAACTACCGTAATGCCAAGCTAAATTCCACATACTTATATGTATTTTACGATACAAATTACAGGAAAAATTTATCTCCTCGTATTTTTATAAAGAATTCTATTTCAAATCAAGATTCTCTCACAGTTTTCTTACATTATTTGAACAACTTGCAACACTTTGAATACATTCTGACAGAACTTTTCTAAATGAAAACTGACTCGTACAACTGTACTCGCTACAAAATTTGTACTTTCTGTACAACACATTTGTAAGATTTTCTAAACACATACATCTCATTGCAAGTCGGTGCAACCACAAACGTTTTTTTAACACGAAAGAAATTAGTTTACTGTTGTCTTCAGTGTCAACTTAAATTTCACAATGAAACAATGTAGGCACACATACGAAACACAAACTGTTTTGGCAAATAATTTTTAATATTATGTTTTCTCTTTCCATTTTCCCTCGATGCTTATCTACTAAAGCTTGATGCCAAGCTCTTTACTTGATTAAATTGAAGTTGAACCTAGACTCCATTTTTTTTTTTTTGTCTTTATGAAACTGACTTTCAAGAAATGACAACGCAGTTTACTTGAAGCCAAAAGAAACAAGCCAATTTTTCTCCTTTTTTTTATGTTTGTTTTACGTAAAAAGTAGAACGGGTTGCATGACAAAGTGATCGATATCGTTGCCTTAAACGTTGACTATTTCAGCAGATGAAACACAAAGTGAGACTAATACTAAATTGCTAAAAGTCGTCGTATGTCAACCTTTCATACAGAATGATTCATCTGCTTATTGAGAATGTAAATATTGATTTTGTTTTCTACTTAGTCTAACAAAAACGTACGTTTGCTTTAACGTAATGTTTGCAAAAAGTCTTCGCGTTTTTGTGTGAACAGTTGACATGAACCATTTCTTGTAGTTTGTTCAACATGGCAATGACGTATTAAATTATTTTCTTTAATAGTTAAGTTATTTTAGATTTGAAATTATCTCAAAAGACTCACCCCTAAAAAACCATTTTTTGTGTAAACCCAAAAAAATAAGTTTCAAATGTATTTTAAAAATATGCAATAATCAAAAAACGAATGTTTCTGAGATCTTTACGAAGTCCATCATTTAATAAATAGGACATGTTCACTATAGACATAGAACCTATAAATGTTCACAACAGTGTATAGAAACAAGGCATTCGATAGAATGTAAAAGCCTGGTTAAAGCAATGTATGAAATTAACATTGGAATAGTAATACTGTATTAAGCAAAAATTTAGATTTAAATCTAAGCCTAAATTTGGACTGTGTATTTTTATAGAGAAAATGTTGTAAACTTGCCTAAACTAATCTAAACAGTAGTTTTCAATATGTAATTTTATACCCTATCAAACGAAGCTAGGCATTCTATAAAATGTTTGGATTTTATACAATGTTGGTAACATATACAAAAAAAGTCAATTCGAAAAGTGGAAAATGTAGACAAATGACAAAACAAATTTTTTTAATTAATCAGAAAAAAAAGAATATATGTAATATTAAACTATTAGAGTATAAAACCTGATAACAATGAAAATAATAATAAAAAAATTATTAAAATTGGATATTTATATTATCGATGTGAAACCAAATTCCTCCATTTTTGTCAATTCTTTCACTAATGAAATCCCTCTCGGCAGGACAAGAAAAATTTTTCATCCATTCGCCAAATACGTTCATTTTTTAACATTATCATCACCCCTTGGGGAGATGATGAAAATCGAATATATTCTCCGCCTGCTTTTCATTGATCGAGTCAAGGTTATTTTGCCAACTTTTGAAAAAAAAATGAATACTTTATCTCAATAGTAACGTGGCAAGTTCCCAAGCCTATCTCTCGCTATTCACGTTTTTCCAACAAAAAATCGTGATAAAAAAAAAAGAGCGACCTTCGGTATTTTTATTTTGGTAAAAGAAGAATTATCCTTTCTTAAAAATCAACTCTTTTGCATGTGAATTTTAAAGATACAAGAAAAGAAGTTCACACTAAATAACAAACCAAACAATGCACTTATGACCTCATCTTACTTTGGATTCGATCTTGCACGCGCATGGTATTTGTGTCACCTGTCGGATGTCTTTGATCGACTCTTGGCCAGATTGGCGAGAGGCAAAGGGCGCGTCCAAAAAATAAAATAATGAAAGGATTTAAAAGATAGAATATGTGTCACTCATCTAAACCTTACCCGTCATCCTCTATGTCAACCCAAATCGATTTTCACTTTTACAGTTAATAAAAAAGTGAATAAAAAACTTGATACTGAAGTAATAAAATACGACAAATTTATGCTCTTAAAAAATTATCTATTTAAACCTAATATTTGTTCTTAATTCATAAGATGTGGTAAAATTAGTATGATTATACGTACTGAATGTCTTTGAGAACAAATGATAGTAATTGATGTATAGACAGCTCATTTGAATTACAGTAGAATCTCAGTTATGCGATCAAAACTGAACGTAGTTAAATAATGTTATATTACAAATAAAAACAATTATAAAAATAATCGAGATAACGGATAATATAGAATATTCATGATAAACTAAATGACAAGAGTAAATATTATTTAATTTGAAAGCTTAGTCAATCCAAATAAGTGCTTCGTGTTTAGCTTATTATAATGTATCAAAATTAAAAATAATAATGAAAAATAATAATTACAAAATAGAGCACCCTGGTGATCTTTATAAAATGATTATGCTATGCATCGTTCGCATGCCGTGCCTTCTTTATAAAGGAGGCACATCTTTCAGGCGAGACAGTGCCTTCTCTAGAGAGGAGGCAAAGACACATCCGTTATTGCTCTTCCGTTTCAACGGGGAGATTTTGCTTGGGATTTACTCTACTACATCCCCATCATCGCATAACATCAACAATACCAAAAAATGACACTTTTAGTCCAGTAGTCTTCACAAGTCTCAAATTTAATTAAACGAACTACAGGAAGTCTTTGATTTTTTTTAGCTATATGCTTTTATTTGCGACAATAAACAATTCTCTTGGTTGCTTGTTATATGTAACACTATTTTCGCTCTTATGCGATTTTGTGTGATACTGCACAAGTGACTAAATCCTCGTTTTCCATTTCATGAAAATTTAAATATGTGCTATTTTTGCGAGATTTTTGCAGAAAACAACCCTCGCGTATATCAAAAACCTACTACTTGTATATTTGTTCATCGTTTGATTTGGCTTCACTGCAAAAATTCTTTTAAACGAAAAGCGTAGATTTCTCTGCAACACATACAAATGACCGCCTGATTGTTGGTTTTGTTTCATACACACATTCATTACTTTAGCATTTTGTGAACACATATAATTTATTTTTTTCACGTGTTTATGTCATTATTTTTTGATGAATTAGTAATTTTAACAAATTTAAACTTATTGGAACCAATAAAACGAGAGTTGAACTAATGAAATTCTTTTGACGTTAATAATATATCGGATGAAACAATGTCGCAGCATAATTGAAACTTTATTTTACTTCAGCTCAAATATATAAAATAGAGTTTTAGTAGTTTTAAAAAAAACTCGTATTACAAATCAAACATATAACTTAATAACAATATTTGTTTTTAGTTTGTCAACCTTTGATTTAACTTGGTTTGAAAGTTGTGTGCGCGCGCTGCAGCATTTTTTCAGTCTTTTTTGACCAACTTCTAGATGTCCCAAAAAGCTAAAATTTGAAACATGAACACAGCCTGTGATACATTCAATTCTATTAAATTTTGACGAAACAACGTCGTGTCAATTTTAAGTAAATGTCACTTGAAGTTGGAGTGTTGCTGACACTAACAACCACATACTTTAATTGAAGCATTTTAAGCCGAATCAGGCATTGTTATAAACAATTAAACATACCCACCTACATAAATAATATTACTTATATACTGTAGTATACTACATACAGTTTATCTGAACAATCATTCATTGTAATAAATTCGTTGGAATAAGCACTTAACACAAAAATCAACAAAAATATCTTTCCACGTGTTTGTTTCAAATATCCTATTCACTTTTAAAATTGGGTTTTAAAACAAAAGCACAGTATCAAGTCAAATTAAAGAGTTGTATTAAAAAAGTAATTTTTTTTCTATTATACTTGTTTTTTAAAACTGTACTGTTATAATTGGTTTACAAAACAATTTTATTTGTATATTTTTCCTTAGATTCGAGAGGACTGGAAATACGTAGCCATGGTGATCGACCGCCTTCAACTGTACCTCTTTTTCTTCGTGACACTGTTGGGCACTATAGGCATCCTAATGGATGCCCCTCACATTTTCGAATACGTCGATCAGGACAAAATCATGGAAACGTACAAGAGTAACTGAGTTGCTCCTCCATCGACTCAAGCAACTTACCACTTGCAAAAAAATAAATTACAAGGCAACAGAAGCAAAATTACAACAACAACACAACAACAACAGCAAACGACAACAACAAAACAAGCAGCTTCATCTTTTTTTTTTCCTCCGTGGAAACAATACACAAGATAATCTCAAGGATTGGTGGGGCCTTCAATTTTCACTAAAAAAAAAGGGGTCTCCTGTTTCTTCCTTGGTCTTCAACTCTCAACAAACAAATTCGCCACAAACCAACACAAAATGGCGAGGGGATAACAATCTCCCACCATCTTTTTTTTTTTGTGAATGTGTGAGTGTGCGCGCTGGAAATGACAACGAACGACAACCATCACGTGATTACAACATTGTCGTTATTTTTCGTGAGTGGGTCGTGACGTCATTGTGGAAAAATTAATAATAATAAAAATACTACTTCCGCTCGTTCCACCAACATATATATTTTTTCTGTTCACTGTCGTCACTTTTCTTCCACCCCCTCCATTTTCCCTAAAAAAAAAAAAAACAACCTTTAAATTCTACCCACTTATTGCTGGGGGAGTAGAAGTGTAATGTTATATATAACATACAAAAATTGTTTTTTTTTTCTCTACCCACGTGGAAGAAAAAAAATTATAAAAAAAAACCGTATAATTATAAAAAAACAAACAAACCATGGTTCCAATTACTAGGACGAGAAATGGAATTTCTCAAAGTTAACTACGTACATCTCTCCATGTTAAATGGGTGACAAACAACAACTTGTTTCGATCTGAGTAGAACAAGTCAAGAAATTGGAACCCTGTGATTGGTCCATTTCGCGATTTGTAGTGTCCGTGATACTAGTTAATTCAACACGAGGTTACCAATTATTATTATTATTATTAATATTATTATTATTAAGGTTTATTATTAACAAAATACGGAGAGGAAAAAAAATATACGATCGTTATTGATATACAGTACTGCACCAGCGATGGTTTTGTATTAATTTTCTTTTTCGTTGTTGACGCAGAATCATTGTTGACATAGATGAAACCAAAAATGAAAAACAAAACGACAACAACAACAATATGAAAAATTCCCACAATTTTTCCCACTTCATTTTTTAGCTTTATCAATCCCCACCCCTCCCCCAAAAAAAATGACATTTCCAACAAATTTTTACAAGGCATAGCCTTAAGTGGGGAGGATGTTCCAAATAATAAACACTTTTTTGTAAAAAAACAAAACGAGCCAAACATAAGAATTATAATAATATATGACTAATTTCCAAACAAACCTATTTTTATTGTTGTTATATTATACTATTATAATTTAACAAAAAAAAAAATGAAAACTAAAAATTATTCATGCAGTTCAAATCATGTAGCTGTATTTTTTGTTTTTTTTAATCTTCTGTATTGAATGTCACAAAAAAAATGGAGAGAAACAAATAATTATTGCGACAATTTTTTTAAAGGAATTTTTTTCATCACACGACAAAATAACAAATTATACAACAACGATGCAGTGAATTTAACAATAAAATAAATGAAAAAAAAAATTATCTTATAAATATAAAAAAAAAATGAAACAATTTTTCCCCCTCCATAGTTTCAACTTTGCAGAAAGAATAAAATTTTAAGAAAACAAAAATGGCTGAGGAAAAAAAAAAAGTTTTTTTTTTCTCTTAGGGACGTTTTACCTGTCTCTCTAGTAAACAACAACAAACAAAAAAAAATTATCCCCCACCCCCTAAAAAATACCAAAAAAAAAATAAAATAAAAGGCAGTATCCATATAGCAATAACTGCAGTAGACATCAAGACTATAGAAGAAACCCCATCAACAAACCAACGACAGTCGACGACACTCAACAACTCTTTAGCTACTTTCTTTGCTTCAACGAATGAATGAAATAAAGTGAGAAGAGCACCAATTTTTTTTTTGTCAACCAAGAACTGTACAAAAAAAAAAACAAAAAACCAACCAAAAACTGCAAAACATTTGTCTATATAAATATATATATAAATATATAAAAATGTTATACGACAATGATGTTGATACTGATGATGATCATAGAGTTGATTCCATTGCCTTTCGTTCTTTTTGTATAACCGTTCAGTTCCACTCGTTAAAAAAACAAGAAAATTATTCACCTCTAATGTTAATAGTTACAAATATCATCTCGGTTCAGCAGCACTTAATTCGAAATCAACACAGCTACAAAAAATAATAATAATAATAACAACAAAAAATAGAAACGACAAACAATTTTTTTAAAAACAATCTAAAAAGATTTGTTTTTTGCTTTACGAAAAAGAAGAAAGAAAAACAAAAACAAACAAATGAAATCACAACCTCTCCACCACTGCAGTGTCATGGAAAAAAAAATAATTCCTTATCCGCTGAGGATGTCACCTTTCTTTTGTAATATATACACATATAATATATATATAATATATCGGGGTTTGATTAAATTTTGTATTTGAAAAAAAAAATGTTTATTCTCAATTGACATTATATTTGTGTTGTATTTTTCATTATCAGAAGAAATTGATGGAATTATTTTACAGCGTCGCAAGGTGTTTTTCTGAATAGCTATTCCAAGCTGGATATGCAGTAGTGTGTGATCCCCAAACGATAATAAAGTTCAGTGACAAAAGATTTATCACACACGCAAAAAATGTTTCAAAAATGGATATTTCTCAAAAGAGTGTCTTTAACATGAAAAATGACAAAGACGTGTCAAATGACAAAAGTTATAAAGTAAAATTGAATATATTTTACATTAAATGCTTTAAAAAAATATACAGTGTGGTTACAAATTGTTGAGCTCATTCCAGTGATTAATAGAACATGAACCAAAAAACCTATCCAATTGATTATAAAATCATATGATAAAGAAACTCATAGTTTTTTTTGACATGCATCAAAATATTAAACCCACTCAATATACAGTATAAAGAGCTTATTTTAAAATTTTTTTAACTCCAATTTAAATCACATTTGAGCTTAAAAAAAAGAAGCACTAAAAAATATATGTTTCGAAATATGTTATTTTCAAAACTCAAAACTTATTATTTCCTACTAAAAAGCACTCTCAAAATCTATGTTTATCTGTGGTCCCCCAACGTGTTTTTTCAATAATTAAAAAAAAATGTTTTTTAAAAAATTGTATTTCATGGACTTAAGACGTTTTGGAAATAAGCGCTTCAATTTGTAACCACCCTGTAAATATTTTAAGTTAGATTAAAAAAACATTTAATAAATATTTAATGTCTTATATTTGAGTTCGAATTCTCTGAGCAAAAAATTAGAAGCTGTTCCTAAAAGATCTGGCATAATCTTAACCACATTTGCTACGTTTTAAAACGATACAAAAACGCCGTATAAACATGGCTCCGGAAATGGTTCTTTTTAAAACTAATACAAAATGAAGTCACGTTTTTGTCCAATACGTTCGGAAAGTGAAGGGGTGATGAACAGATTTCCGACTCATGTGTGTATATATACTTTTGTTTTGATGTGTAACATCGTTGTTAAAATTTGGTCAAACTTTTTAGGAACACCCTGTATTGGATAAAAATTAAAGTTATAAACAAAAAATATTCTAAAATGTAAGAATTATAAAGTACAAAAATAACTAGATGTTTGAAAAAAACAATTCAGAAAAACACCTCGTTAAGCAGCGTGTAGTTCATCGGAATTCACTACGATTGTCCTGAAAGAAAAACTGGACCATGGAAAGTCCGGAAGACTTATGTATTTTAAAGGTAAGCGCATCGAAAATACATTTAAACGCAATAAATATTAGAGTGAGATTACATTCAAGTAAAAAATTATGAAAAATAAGTTAAATGAAATTTCAATAAGTTTTTAAGATCTAAATAAATTATAATTTATATCTTTCTTTAATTTTAATTTATTTCATTTATTATATTGCATATGTCACACGCAATTTTTGTAGTGAAAAGTCAAGTAATTTGTGTACAGCTTAGATGTCAGTTTTCAATTTAACCAGTTTTCATTTGTTGGGAAAGAAGCTGACGTCAAAGTGGTCCACAAATTGCTCGACTTATCACACCAAACAGTGCGTGTGACAGGAGGCCTTAAAAAATGAAATAAAGTCAATTTAATACTAAGTTGTTTTAAAAAAAGATTTGTAAAAATTTGAGTAATTTTATAAAAAAATATTTTGTAAAATAATTATGAAGTAATAACTGAATATTAACAAAAAATCTAACTGTTTTGATTATGCCATCATTTACACATCTTTGAGAGCATGGCATATTAAAAATACATTTTTTACAGTATTTATTTATTTATTTAAAAAAGTCTTTCTCATCTTAAATTACCCCTTTTAAAACAGTACAAATTTTAATGAAATATAATTTTGTATATATAACAAAAAAAACGCGAATAATTTAATATTTCCACATGACTCATTCTTCATTCAACTTAAAAGTTCAAGTAGACGTAAATAATTAATGTCAATCAAAATGAACTCCATGCATTAACCTAGTCAATTGCATGAAATCCTTTCATTAACCATCACGTAATGAGACAAAATATTTGCAAAAGTACAATCGCATTTCTAGGAAAACCCAGCAGCAATGAAAAAGCGGCTATAATTGGATTCTCGCTGCTAAATATTGCTAATCAGGAAGTTTAATTTCTGACATAATCCAATAACGGTTGGGTAATAACAAAAAGGGTATAAACAAGTTCCCAGAGATCTATAAATTAGTACCGGTACAAGTAATAAAGCATTTGTTAGAGGCATTTCTGCTCAATCCAACCGACCGAGTCCCAGTGAGAATTATTAACAGGGTTATTGACATTGTCGACTAGCGTTGCACAAAGCCAATGAAATATCGGTTAATGAAGCCCACGAGATATCAGATGCTCTCTTATTGCTGCTTTTCCAATTTGACCAAATCGCCAATAAACTCATTCGACCAATCACTAAAATCGATTGGCACTAACACTGCCAGCGCTAAACCCTTAACATCGATTGCTTAACGAGCTTTAAGTAATTATTACAATAACACGCCACTGTTCTCTATTATAAACATAGATTTGAATGGTGGACTGTTAAAGGTGTTCATTTTTCGTTGTTAAAGATGCACAATCTGTATCAAATTGTTTTAAGTTTTATTTTATTCCTCATTTGTATTTTTTCTTATGGGACGCTTAACATTAAAATAAAAACAAAGTTTAAATTTTCAATTGTCACAAAGAAAATAATTTATGTCAATATTAAGCCATTGAAATAATCTTTTAATTAAAGATCTGAATTAACCAAAATCTATAGTTAAAATGTGGAAGGGTGTTAAGTAACATTTTCTAGAAAAACGCCTTTAAAGGTCTGAACTTGCCTTGCTGTTTATGAGCTACTTCACACTTTTGGCACTATACTCTATCCCAAATTAGCTGACACAGAATTGCTGGCACAATTATAAGGAAGTTAAATAAATCAGCCAATGGTTGACGAGCGTACCTCTCACACGTTTCAGTTGCTGTGTGATCAATGGTCACACAGTGATCACCT
>JAQIWH010002977.1:0-21870 GCA_034695005.1 Cryptops parisi | reverse complement strand
GCTTTTTTAATAGAAAATATATCAAATTATGTAAATAATTTTGTAAGTTAATTGGAAAAATCCAACATACAGTATAGTAATTTTATCACCAAAATTAAAATTAAAATTGTCAAACATTTTAAAGCACTCTGTAACAGGTTGTATGATTGAATATTTTGTTTAAAATTAAATTTTCACTTATACTAATTTTCAAAGACAATTTAATTGGTAAGAGAAAAATAATGAAAGCACTTTCAAAACACTGTAATAATAGATGTGATGATTTTTTGTGTAGATTTATATACAACAACAAAAATAATTCACAGTACATTTGCTAGCACGTGTGTGTGAAGAAAACAGCAAACCACAAGCAAACTTGACATGAACTGAAACTTATATATACCATGCTATCTTATTATATGAGAATAAACATGATATCTTATTATATGAGAAAAATAAATGACTATGAATTAATTGGTTACCAAATGCGAAGAAAAGATTAATTCGATGAAATTTTTACAAACCATCTAATCTGATGAGACTAGAATAAATCATTATTTTAAACTTTCACTTCAAGGGTATTTTAAAAATACAATTTTCATACTATTACTATTATAATAGAAATAAATCGATATAGTATAATGTATAATGTGCACTATTCTGTATACTGTATTGCAAAAAAAAAAAATGACTACTAAGGTTGATATATTGCATAGGAGTAACGCAGGTTGTAATTTATAATATGAAAACCCAGTTTTAAGAAAAATAATGTATCATAGGGCTATGAAAGAAAATATTTTCACATTCTTTTGGAATAAATTTACTGTTGAAAATGTATCATAATATGTATATATTAATAATAAGTTGCTAATGTAAGTCTGTCTACTTATAGCTCATTGGCTCATACCCTCCCAATGGTATTACAGCGCGCGAAAATTCAATTTAAATTCTCAAATTCAGAACGGTTATTCAGTGTCGTCACCAGATGACGCCAGGTGTTTGTCGATTAACGGGCTTTTTACTGTGTAAACTAATGTATCATAGACCTATGAAAGAAAATATTTTTATATTTTGGGATATTGAGATATAAATGCTTAATCTTTGTAACAGTTATGGTAATCTGAACCTAATTGTGACGAAAATCAATTATATTGAGAGTTATCACATATTTTTATCTATACTTTTCATGATGCAATTAAACTTAATTTTATACCTACAGCTAATGGTAACTGCAAAGAATTTTATTTTGTTTTATAAAAACACACCCAACGTTACCAAAAAAAAACAAAAACAAAAAACCACTTACACGAGATGATTATCTGAAATGTCTAATTTGGCGGAAGAATTGTGGTCTTCTTCTGAACGTGTTTGGAAAGAAGAAAGTGGTAGATCCAGAGGACGATGGAGTACGAATCGGAGAATGGACGACTGAGAAATCGGCAAAGGTTTCTTCGACAGGTTCGTCGTGTCTAAAAGCCTGTCTGAAACGAAAGGGGGACCGTGCCGATCCTGGGAAACGTAAAAACTGTTCCGAATGAGGAGAGAATGGGTCTTGATGAGAAGAGTCTGACGTTTCGACAGCTTCGTTGGAAATGGGTATTGGTTGTGGTGGGGGTGGTCTTCGTTTGGGTGGAACGGATGCGTGGTCGGGTGGCCAAGAAAATCCACCTAACCATGGTTGGGATTCGAGTACTGAAGGTGGAAAGTCGTGTACGTGAGGATCAAAGTCGGCGATGTCGTCGTTGGTGCTTAAAGGTTGTTCTGGTTGATGTTGTTGTTCATGTTGTGGATGATGTTGAAACGATGGTAAGTGCGCGACTGGTCTTTGTTTGGACATTTTCGGAGGGTTAGGTAGTTCTTGTTCTTCTGAATGGCCGCTGCCTTCAACGTCTGCTTTGATGTTATGGTAGTAGACATCACGAGTCTGAGCGATCGTTGCCCTATAGAACGAATAAATTAGTACACTGATTCCATAGAATTATGAACCCACATTAAGACCAACTGACACGCAATTTTTGGTGCGGTACGTGAGTCAATTTGTGGACAACTGTGAAGACGTCAGCTTCTTGCCAACCAGTTTTTATTGGTTGAGGAATAAACTGACGTCGCCGTTGTCAACAAATTGTCCTAGTTGTCATACCTAAAATTGCGAAACTTTGCGTGTGAAGGAGTTCTTTACAGGTTTACTAGATATGACACAATTATTATTATGTAGTAAACTAGGGTAGTCCATAATGTTTTGAAAAAATGGATGGGGACACGTTCTGAATTTGTTGCATTGAGGAAAAAAGTAATTTTAGTAAAATCATTAAAACATAAATTTCTTAAAAGTTTAGTTTTAACCAAATTTACGGATCGCTACCAAGATCTGAAAAATTGTGTGTTAATGCTACCGGTACCTGTTTCAAACCAACCTTCCAAACTATGGAAGCAGCCATTAAACGTTATCTAAAATTAGTTAAATTTTGGTTATATTACGTTTTACTGGAACAAGATAAGTTGCTTTTCTAATTAAGATAAAATTTTGTTTTTCCCCTTCCTACGTGTCAAACCAATGTTTCCAACTCTGGCAGCGACCTCTAAATTTCATCTGAAATTCATCAAATTTTAGGAATAATACTTTTTTACAATATTGGAACAAGATAAGCTAAACTAAATAAGCTTTTAGTGACCCGACTCAATATAAAACATTTTGTTTCCCCTCCCCTTCATTATAATGGCCACCCTAATGATAACACTGTAGGGCTGACACTTTAAAATTTTAATAATGTTTTAAGCTTAATGAGATGTTTGGCTTTCATCTCAACAAGATTTAGATTAATTTAATTGCATCTATTTTGCAAGTTGTCAGTCACAGTAAATATATTTATACTTACTTTTTTTTTAAACATTTGCAACATTTCAATGACAACTCCACCAACAACAAAATATTTGTTACGGAATGTAATGTAATATACTATACGTAATATTATTTTTTGGGGTTTCCCTATCTGATTGTATTGGTTTTATGTTTGTGTTGTCCTGTCATTCAACCCGAATGCTTTTCCAATAAAAAAATAATAAAATAATAATAATGTTGCAATCGACTCTAACATGGAAGACAATGTCATCTAAAGACCTCCTGAAACACGCAATGTTTGGTATAACAATTCTAGAAATTTGTGGACAACTGTGATGGCTTGCCTAACAAATAAAAACTGGTTGGCAAGAAGATGACGTCACAGATGTGCACAAATTGCTCCAAAAAATTGAACGTGACAGACCTTTAAAAAAATACAAAAAAGGTGTAGAACTTACACAAACGTTACATTGCCATGGCCTCTTGTCGGCACCCAGGTAAGTTGGGCAAAGAATTTTTCATCTGGATTGTTGTGAGTGACTGCTCCACACTTTTCTATGGACTTGCTGCCACTTCCTGACCACTTTCCACTCGTCAATGGTTGTCCATAACTATCTTGAGCTTGGACCACGAAACCCTTGAAGGTAATCGTATTGTGCAGGGACTCAATAGTCACTGTAAAGAAAAGTAAAGTTAATTGGATGGCGACATAATAATCGAGCAATTATTCTTTAGAAAGCAGGTCTCGGAAACTTTTGTGACTCCTTTGATCTATGAGTGGTTGACCCCGAGGCCTTTTGATGAGCAAAAATTCAAAAAATACATTAGTTCCTGCTCCCATAGCCTGGAAAATCCAGGTGACCTATCGACCAAGTTTTATTTAGTCGATTTGTTATTCATCTGGTTTGAAAACGTACTTTTTTTTTGTCATAACTATGATAAGTTTTTATTTCCTGAAAATCCGTAGTTGTATATGTGTTTACCAAAAAAAAACCAGTTGAAATCAATTAATTATAATAGCTTGATCGCTATTTTTTAAAATTAATAAATAAAAAGATAATTGAAAATTAATTTTTGATTCGTGATTTTTTTTGTGTGTGTAACTTGACTTTAAGTGTGAAGAATAATTGATTGATTTAACCTAATTTATTTTTTTTTAAAGATTTAAACATATTCGAAATAATAATAATAATAAAAATGGCTTGGAAAATCTTTGTGGTGAGGGGGTGTAATGCAATAAATGTACAATTGATGAATTTTTATTTTACTATCATTTCTGTTGAACAAATATCTACTGAAAAACCTGATAAAAAAATTAGCAAGTACAGTCGTTAAAAAACTAATATATTTACTACATGGAAATGTATGTTTAACGACTTGAGCTTCCTTGAACGACAGAATGAAAAAGCTACAGTAAAAAAATGGACCCATGCTGTGACAGTTTCATAATGAAAAATTACTTTTAAAACAGGTAGTAAATTTTTTAAATAACATTAAAAATCGCAACTAAATTTACTTTCAAAAACTGAGATAATTACTTCCTACAATTTCACCCATGTATATGTATGTTACTATGATATACGTATGCATGTATTGATATATATAGTATATAATGTATATAAACAAATATATAGTGTATATAACATCTACATGTAGTATTTAGTCACCAACTAATAGGTTAAATCATGTGATGATAATTCATATAGTTTACCTATAAAAAAATAAAGTGTTCTTTATATAGTATAATTAGAATAATTAATCCCAGTCGTATTACATTACAATATCACGCATTACATTACCTAATAATATTTTATTTTATATACTGTATATTCAGTTTGTGTGAATAAAAACTTAATAGACAATTTTTCTCACAAAATAATTCAAAATTTGATATGTACTTAAATAATTACTCGATGAAGAAATTTTTATAAGTATAGTTTTATCAACAAGATCTGGAAATCAAAGAAAATGGTGTGAAAAAATAAAACGAACAAAACAACCCAAAACACCATCAAACAATAACTGTGAAGATAACACTAATGGCTACCTTCGAAACGTGTCATTTGATAAGTTTCAACACGACTGAATTAAAAGAAAGGAAGAAAATTGCTTGGAACATGAGTAAATATAACCATAGATAGTAAATTATGGGAATGCGAACATGCCAATTGTTTTGTTGTTTGAATTCAATATAATAATAATAACGTGCATGCTGTGTGTACAGCAGCAGCAGCAGAGACGGAAACAATATGAGAAAAACTGAACCCCATAGTGTTTTCCATGAATGGTGTTGGTTGGTAATTGCAGGTTGTCAAGGTCTTTCTCGAGAATCTGGACCGCGGGATTTCTTGGTGATAGTAAAGTTGTTGCACCAGTTTGCATGCGGTCGATGCTCCGTTTTTTTAGCGTAACTATAAGACGCTCGTGGTACTTCTAAGAAGTCGAATAAAAGTTACACTTGTAAAAGGAGTCATTGGAGTAATGGACCAGTTAAAAGGATCATCACTTCAAACGAATGAATGGAGGCGTACGGCACTAGCAATTGTTTTTTGTGGTTTTGTTTTTTTATGGCTTCACGCTGCCATCTATAATCTTAAAAGCAGTAAATTTTTTAATACAGGTATTCAAGTTCATGTAACGATCAATTACTCAAAATGTTTTTTTTTGTAGCAAGACAAATTTACATCGATTTAGTTACATATCACCATATCGTTCAATGTAATGTGAAATATAGCTCGTGTTGAACACACTATGTTATTATGTGAGGGTCGTTGAAACGTGAATTTATAAAAGTGTTTATAAATTTATATTTTATTATCATATGCATACTTATATATGTCACTAGCAATTACTTGTTATTTTATATGTATTTGTTATAATTATATGTTACTAGCAATTTTATAAAATCCTCGTATTCTATAGAATGCCTAGCATCTTTTGGCAAAGCATGAAATAACAGCTGTTTAGGTTAGTTAAAAGTTAGTTTACAACATTTTCTTTGAAAATAAATTTCATTTCATATTTAGCTTTCTTTAATCATAACCTACTAACTTTGTGATGAAACTTAATTATTCTAATGCAAATACTGTATATATATAAATACATACATTGTTTTAACTAGGCTTGATGGTCTATAGAATGTCTTTTGTACATTGTCGGTAACATATACAGTATAACTTATATTTATAGTGGAACCCACTTAAGATGTTCTGTAACGCAATATCTTCATATTAAACGTAGTTATTGAAAAATCTGACAAATCCCCAAAAGTTTTTATAAATAGGAAAATTGAACACATATTGAAAAATGTGAACTTGGTGCCAAGGTCATTTTAACTAGGTAATCTGAAAAACGAAAAAAAATAGTTTCCTAGCTATAAAGATTTTTTAGACACCCTGTATTTGGTACTTTTCATGACAAAGCATGTGCCTACTGTCAACGTTGAAATGAATTATAACAATTTAAAATCACATTATACGATACATTTTAATTGCCACAATACCTACTATGTTACATGTACAGGGTGAGTCAAAAACTTGTCAACGCTTATAGATGATGTAACATCTTTTTACTCACCCTGTACCGTTTTACTCCCAGCTTGTTCGAAATCAAACCGGATTTCGTTTGACAAATAAAGACTCGGTAGTTAGCCTTTGTTATGTCAGAAAAATAATTCGGGTCAAAATGTAAACTTTTGTAGAATTTCGCTAATGAACCGTGCAAGACTTAACAAGAAATATTCCAAAAATGATCTATTTACAAACGTAAAAAAAAAATAAAACGTTTGAGAACAGAATTATAATTTGTTTCAAGGGTATCGATGCATAACTTTGTCACATGTGTCCAACAGGTGGCTGAACTCAAAGAACACTCAGTGATGTGTATCAAGTTCAACCATTTAACACCTGTTCAATATCACCATCAATGATTGATACTTTTACATATCAGGTGTTTATCGTCTAATTAGTCGACACTCGTTTATCATTATATCGCCAACACCGCATTAATTGTCAGTATCATGAATTTCAAGTAGTAGTTTCTTCTTCCTTCAGTAGCTATATTTTTTTATATATATATATATACTACTGTATGTATATATTTTTTGTTAATTTCAAGCAAATGCTAATTTTCCTTATGGGAAGAAGAAAAACCGTTCAATAACCACTCACCACTCAATTTCCGTCATATTGAGGAAATTAATTTAGCACGAACTTTTTTTAGCGACTGTCGTGCAGTAGACCGGTGTTTTACAGGAAAACGTGCCGATGGGGGGACGTTTCACTTATCACATTCGAGAATCCATATTTGAGTTGTTTTTTTTTTATAGAATATTGACAACGTAATTAAATTAATTATTAAAACTATATCTGTAGTCTCTATTGATTTGTAGTTGAACATCGTTCTTGAAGAATCAAATTGATGCAAAGTAAGCAAAGCGTTATATTAACAAATGTAAAAATTGAATATAATATAATTTTATATAAAATATTTTAAATTAATGCAGTGTAAGTAGTGATGTGTATATAAACAATATGCAACATTGTGTACACTAGTTATTATTATTATAGAAAGTTCATCAGATGAGTTACTGTCTACTCTACATAAATACTCGTGCACTTGTTTAGTACGTATAGTAAAAAAAAGCAACACTGTTATTTTATACTTTAAATGTTTAAAATATAAAACTACAAAAAGTATTCAAATAAAATTACATAATTTAGTTTGTCAATTAGTGGCATTGTAATTTGTAATTGTAATCAACATTGTACTGTATGTCACATATGCTTACAAATATTATGACTATGTACAAGTATACATTTAAATTTTTGTTAACAATTTTTTAACATTTTATAAATTTGACAAGGATATTTGTATACTTTGACACAACAAACTCAACTATCCAATGTGATGGAACCAAACTTAACTCGGATAAATGAAAATTTTGACAATCCGGAATTTCAATGTATATACTCAGTTCGGTGTTAAAACAACTCAAAGCTATCTATAGTGCCAATGATTTTTTGATAATGTATCGATTTTTATATTGCAATGGCGTATTTTACCTAATAATTTGATAAACCGGAATTTTGAATCACCGTGATTTGAAGTAATCGACTTTTCAGTGTAGTACACTGTCTCATGGTTATATTTATTAACAGTAAACCTGCGTAACTTTTTTATATCAGTACGAAACCGTGTTTTATGATGAATGACAATATTTTAGTAATCATTTTTATAATCATTCATTTCAAATACACGTATTTCTAAAAGTTTAAACTAACCATTCTTCAGCATTTTAAACAGTGTTATTTGATCTAAAAAAGCACAACAACAACAAAAAACGATCAAAAAGACATTACCTTTGATAGGTTCCTTGGCATTGAACTGGTTGCTCGTGGCCGATACTTTGTAAGGTGACACTCCATACTCTTTAGACCCGTGGCCCGGCCTTAAACCATTGGTACAGACTTGCGATGGAGCTCCTGTCGGATATCCATCGACCATTAGTATGGCCCAAACCACAAAGCAAAGCGCACACTTGATCCATCTCTTGTCCGCCGCCATGCTCTTTCGTCTTATACTGTGGATCATTTTAAACGCCCACTCTTTTATAAAGAGAGGAACGCTACTAGGCTCCAGCGAATCGCAAATCGTCATTGGTTCGCTTAACCGACTGCCCCTCCTTCTTACGTTCTCACGGACACCGAAAATGGGTCCCAAGCTGCAGAGCGTGGCCCAGAAACAACTTCGTGGTGTTAACAACCCCAGAACGATTGCAGTTGGCGAGAAAAGAACCAAGTTCTGAGGCAGACAAGAACGTTTTAGTTTTCCTCGGAGGAAAAAGTTTGGCAAAGTTTTCACACATGTTCAAGTTGGAAGAATATCACGATCTGGGTGGTGGTGGTTCTTCCATATAGTTTTGTTGTATATCCTGAAAAAAATATAGTATATGTGGTAAATTAGAGGGAAAAAAAATAATATAGAAAAATACGGTAGTTTCGTGATTTTTATACTCTTTAAACTTATGAGTTTGTGATTGAGTGAGCGAGCTGAAAGTTGAACGTATACTGCCAATCGTTTATGAGAATATACTGTATAGTCCAATATACCAATAAGCGCATAAACAACATAAGTCCTTTGCATAAATGAAAAACCGCATAAGTTCAATGTAAAAAAAAAACAAATCGCATATATAAACAAATTACCATCGAAAATTGCAGAAATCAAAAAATAGAATTACCAAAACTTGCATGAATCAAATATATCGCATAGATTTAATTTTTGCATAAAAATCAAAATTCGCAATTATGAATTGTTTATTCATTTCATTTATTTAACTGAAAAACAATCCAAATTGAATCAAAAAATTTAAAAAAACAATAACAAATCAATCATCAAAATTTATATGGTTAAATAAAAGATGGTTGAATAATGTGTGTAGTTTGTGGTTGCTTCTGGTGTGATGTAAATACTTTTCGGATATCGACAGGTATCCGTGGGTTTTATGGATACTTGATTATGTATGTACATACAGTATATTTATATATAACAGAGTATGCTTGAAAATTATTTAAATGTTAGTTATATTGATAAATAATTGTGATTACTACTGCTAGATTTCATCTCACACTGCTGCTGCGATTGAAAGGCCTGCTGTCAAAGGGTGTTAAAGTGTCATTTTTGTCAAAAATGACCTAGAAGCATTTTCGAACGAGTTATGTGCAATTTTAACTTTTTAACGCATAATTTTGAGCAAAACAACAATATGTGCAAATATATTAGTGCAAGAAGTGCAAAGTATAAAACAGCAAGGCAAGTTCAGATATTTAAACGCGTTTTCCTCGAAATTGTAAAAATGTCACTCAACACTCAGACAGTGGTGTAAAAGTCTTGTAAATAAAAAACATTATTTTTTTATGATTTATTTCATGAAATTGTTACTAATCTCGTAAAGTATTGTTTTTTTTTTTTGATTAATTTGTAAAAAAAAAAAAAATTTTGTGAATAAAAAATTACTTTCGAATTTATAGTTTAAAATGTTTCAAATTGGAGGAAGCAAAAATAAGCATTCTGGAAATTTTAATTAATATTATTTAAAAGAATGTATTAGCCATAAAATATAATTGAAACCGAGTTGAATAAAAATTGACAATAAATGTGGAGAGAAAAAAAATTAAGTCTACTTGTAAATAGAATGTTTAACTTAATTAAACTTTGTGGTTAAGGCGTACCCAGTGTTCAGCAAATATCACGTGGATAAATTAAATGGTTTTTTCCTACGTTCCGCTTTTTTTTCATCGTTATTTTTTTACATCACTTTTAAATCGTTATTTTAGTTACACAAGATACAGAGCTACACTACTACAGACGAATAAAATCAGTGAAGTGGTGAAGCAAATATCCGAACAATCAAATAATGTTAGAATACTTTTGTAGGTGGATTGAAACAGAGTGAATTGTATTTACTAAATACGTATAAAATACATATAAACATAAATCCAAAAATGCATACATTGCATACCTGCAGCAATTATCTGACTTAATCCTGTGTTATCTCGGAATGATTTCTGGACCTATGTTTATATGATGAATTTTGCACTGTTTTGATGCTTAGCATCTGTGGTTAAAAGTTGGCCAGACCTTTCAGGAAAACCCTGTATAATAGATTAATGTTGATGCTTAATTTGAATAATTAGTCATGTCGTTGAATAATATTCACACTTTAACGGTAACGTATAGTTTTTCAATTTTGCATGAGTGGTGTATAAATGAATAGTGCTTTCAATATTGAATCTGCGCTAAGTATAAATTAACTTGTATCAATTATAGCAAACATCTAATTAAGTTGTCTTATATTCATATTTTTTCACAGTCATAGTCTGACCTTGTAAATTGCTCATTAGAATTATTGTAGTTATTGTATAAAATAAATTTCATTTCTAAAATCATTAACAAAAAATATTGTATTAATATTGAATCCTAAATAAATTTGGATACTTTTCTGTTATAGCCAGACTCAGTCTGATGTTGCTATTTGTTTTGTACATAATTTATTTTGTATGGGTTTATTTTGCAGGTTAGGTTCGGAAAAACAAAGAAACGTATTAAATGTACGATATTGTTTTGTTTTCTTAATCTGACCTGTAAAATAAACCCATCACCAAGTATAAGCAAATAGCAACATCAAACGAGCCTGGCTATAACAGGAAAGTACCTAAATTTGGAATAAAAAATTAAACTTAAAATTAAGTTAGATAAAATAAGTTCCATTAAAACATGTTTTAATATATGGTAATTTTTGCCGAGAAGCACTAGTGGTGGCGCTAGTTGTTAATCCTAATTTAACTCTAGACGCGTGTAATTGAAAAAAAAGGACTTTTTTATTTCATATCAGATATCTCTAAAAAAATTGTATAGATAATTTTACAAACGGAAAAGTACTTATAATATATTAAAATTAAATATTATAAATATAATAAACGTATCAATATTTAATATATAATTTAATAAAATATTGATACTTTCCGGTTATAGCGGGGCCCGTTTGATGTTGCTATTTGCTTGTACTTGGTTATGGTTTTATTTTGCAGGTTAGGAAAACAAAACAAAATCGTGCATTTAATAAGTTACTTTGTTTTTCCTAACCTAACTTGAAAAATAAACCCATAACCAAGTACAAGCAAATAGACGGGTCCCGCTATAACCGGAAAGTACAAAAAAAAATTAATTATATATAAATATTTTAAGTTCTGTTTTATTGTATATAGTATTGATCCATTTAGATTGTTTTAATTTAAAATAAAAAATAAAATAATTACATTTTATTTAAAATATTTTAAAAACTTTTAGACTATTGACATTTATAATATTTGACAATATTTTAAAATAAACCAAAATAATTTCAAGTATTTGTCATATTTTATTTGACAACAACGACGCACGTCTAAGCATTTTAAAAGCGCGCTTGAGAAAAACAAATTCTCTGAAAAGGAATAAAGTAAATGTCACTTCCTCAATATTCCAACGCAAACAATTCAATTTTTTTTCCCTGTCCCAGTGCAAACAATCCATCAATTAATAGAAATTAGCTTTCACGGTATGCATTCACAAGATTCAGGACAAAACTGTTTGATGTACAAACAGACAACTTTCACTTTAATAAGTTGGTGAGAAAGTTGCTCACCTCAATGAACAACAACAACACAAAAACAGTGTGGAAGAAAGCGAATAAAGATTTTTCCGAAGTAGTCTGCAAATGGTCTACTACAGAGAAAACCAAATATAGGAACAACCCCAAGGTATAAGGAACTTGGTACACACAGCACTTTAATAAATTTGGCGCAAGTCTCTTTTAATCTTTGGCTTAATTTCCGGGGTGAAGTATTCTTTCAAAAAAGAACTCCACATGACAAAATTATGTCAGGAGAGAAGAATATCTTTGCACAAAAGAAAATGTCAAAAACCTATTTTTTTCGCAGCCATTCATAATGATCATAAATTCATGAGAACAAAAAAAATTTGTAAAGGAGTGACCGTACAAAATGCGTCCATCGTTAGGCTAACCCATTGTATGACACAATGCAGTGTAGACACACAATGGAGGTAGTGCACTGCATTACAAAAACTGTTGTTCAGTATTTCAACAACGAAAAAAAATATTTTTTTAAAAAAAATCAAAAATCAAAATTAATTTTTTAAACCAACTTTTTCAAACTGATTTTACTTAACTCGCTTTAGAATCTTATCCATCCGATGTAAATTTTAAAATAATGAGAGGAAATGATTACCTATTGTGTCCACCTTAGAGATCTGCTGATCTAGATCACGGGAGAAAAAGTGATGTAGAGAAACCATGTTAACCTAGAGATTATCACACATGGAAGCATTATTATCATTTTCATCGCATAAAAGAAAAACAACATTCACATAAAAGAAAAGTGTACCAAAATCACATTACGTTAGTTTAGTGCAATGTTCCTTTTCGGAAGCAACCTGAAGGGCGTGGTCCTATCTGCCGGTTCTAGGAGGATTGGAGGAAGTGTGGACATATGGTGAATTAACCCAGTTGAGCTGATGGCTGTCTCGCATGCACCACGGAAGTACTCCACCCTACAAAAGGAAGAGAAAGAAAAGGAGAGGGCTGAGCTTTGATTACCACCAATTACAACCTCCATTAATTGCTAGATCTTTCCCTTTGTTATAAACCAATGCAGACAGGAAGAATAGCTTGATCTCAATCAACAAATTATTATTATTTTTTTTTTTAATATCGAGAAAATGCTGTTCGAATGTGTGTTGCGAACAAACTGATTAAGTGATTTGTGTAACAGCAAAAAAAAAGACGACTTTGCACGTTTGTAAGAACCGTTTAGAACGTCGAAACGTCAAATGAGAAAATTGGTAACTTTCACTCGCAAGATGTTTTTTCTTTAGTTACCCGGATTTAAGCGATTGGTGTATTAAGAGAGAATCGCGTATAACGAATTTCCGCATAAAATGGAGGTGTCATTTTTTTTTCACATTTTTATGGTTTTTTTATATTAGCTTTTCTTGTGAGTGAGTGAGCAGGGTATTGAACGTATACTGCCATCTACAGTCGTTTATGAGAATATATTGTCTAGTCCAATGTAACAAAAAACGCATAAAACGAGAACTGCATAAATTAAAAACCGCAAAAAAAATTACATATTCAAATAAATAAATAAATCAAAAATTGCAGAAATCAAAAATAGAATTACTGAAAACTGGAATAAATCAAATATCGAATTTCTTAAAGATCGCGTTAATTTAAATTCGTGTAAATCTAAATTCTCATAAATCAAAATTCGCATGAAACGAAACGTGCAGAAATAAAAAATAAATAAAATGGAAATGGTCAAAACACGCATGAATTGAATATCGAATTACTGAAAGATTGCATAACATTTAATTCGAAGAAACCGGAATTCGAATAAATCGAAACATGCAGAAATTAAAAGGATACTTTGCATCATGTATGTAGTACATACGATATATCTGTATATGACAGTATATAAAGAGTATGCTTAAAAAAGCATTATTAATGTACATGTTTCGATTTATTTTTTGTTGATTTTTATACGCACAATATTTTTACACTTTTCTCAAGAATGTATTACAAACATAAAAGTGTCGTAATGTGAAAGCTTGTATTACAAATCAGCAAAAAATTGCTAATAAGGAAATTGCATTGGAATTGTTACTCAAGAATTTCACCATTTAGACTACATTATTCCATTATCAGTTTAGCGTACCAGCGAACCTCGACATCGGTGTTACAAATTCTACTACAAATATACATTATAACCTAAAAATTATACAATACTTGTAGATTGCATGGTGAACACGCTTGTGGCGCTAATAGTTTTTTTAACTCACCTAAAGTACTATCGATAATGTGTCTATGGGTATGGAAACTAGTTTAAGTTGGTTAAAAAAATTTAACCTTAACTGGCAAACATACCCATAGACACCATAAATGCAGTTTAAGTTAGTTGTTGAAAACAACGATTACTAGCACCACAAGCGTCTTTACCATGCAAACCCACAAGTACCAGAATGAACAAATATATTTTACATTTTATTTTAAAACGTTACGTGAACTTTTATATTAATGCAACTTAAGTCACCAAAAAATAGTGGGTCACCAAAAGTTTGACATTGATAAATGGTCTACGATCATATGGCCCTTGAACTTAACTTGGTTTTGGTCGTCACACTTCATATATAATAGATTTATACGCGATAAGAAAAATGAAAAGGTTAAATGTACTATTAAAAAAAGTAAACAACACAAACTTTTTGTGTGGTTTACTTCTGAACAGTTTTCATTGTTTAACACTTGACTGCCTAATATTTGATCTTTGGTTGGCAAATTGTTTCGCAAAATTCTTCCTCAACACGAGGGAAATTATAATAAGAACGTATAAAGTGTAAACAAGTTTCCAACTGTCTACAGTAGTTTCACAGTTATCAATCATTGTTATCGTTATTTTATCCAATGTTCTCATCGTAGCAATGCTCTCATTTTATCAGGTCAACTCAGCATTTGTTGGTTGATAGAAATTACTAATTTCTCATAAACAAGTACATTAAAAATGCTTTTTAAGCATACTCTTTATATAGCGTTATATACAGATTATGTGTACACATAATATAAAGAATCAATTTTTTGATTTCTGCATGTTTCGATTTCTGCGAATTAAAACTTATGCAATCTTTCAGTAACTCGATATTCAATTTATGTATTTTGGGTAATTCCATTTTTTGATTTCTGCAAGTTTCGATTCATTTATATGCGACTTTTTTTACATGTGGACTTATGCGGTTCTCGTTTCATGCGTTTTTGGTAGATAACAATATACCGTTCTATTCTTAGCTCGCTCACTCACAAACTCAACTCTCACAAACTCACTCGACTCTTACAAGTGAACTTAATATAAAGAGTATCAAAGCATATTAACTAAAATAAATATATTGATTTGATAAAACAAATTTTAATTTCGAACGGCCGATTTTTTACAAGACCTCATGACACTCAATTTTTAGTGTGGCAAATTGAGCAATGTGTGGACAACTGTGGCGTCAGCATCTTGCTCCACCAATGAAAACTGGTTTTTAAAGCTCGTCACAGTTGTCCATAAATTGCTTGTTGTCACACCAAAAATTTGCGTGTCAGGCGGCCTTTAGACAAAATAGAACTAATGAACTAACTTTTAAACTAGAATTTGTCATAAACTAAAATTTTTTTCAACATGACATTTAAGGCAGAATTTAAGCTTTCATAGACCCTAGGTACTTTTGTACCAAATTGCACCAAAGATGATCTTGTGTAACATTTTGATCGAATCCATGGGTTTAAAATTATTGTCTTTATTTTATATAATTTTTCTATCTCTCAATATTTTGCCCCGTAAAGATTTTTAGTAGGTCCAAGAATTTCATAGGCCTTAGGCACAGTTTCTACATGCAGTTTCTAATGGTAAATCCGGGCCTGCAAAAACAACTTAACAGGAAATAATTACAATGCATACACGTGTTTAAAAGGTAACCGCGAAAGACGAGGGAGTTACCTGGGATGTGCAAAATAACTCATTCGTAAATAAACAAAATCATGATGTGTAAATAAACAAAACCAAATCCGTGACCGAGGAAAGTGTGTTGTATTTGACATATTTAGGTCTGCTAATCATGACCTCCACTGCACATTTATTCTAATCTTTCAATGACAACCAAAAAAAACTGCTATTAATTATAAAAGTAATAATTTAATGAAAAGATCAGAAAATATTTTTATAAAATCATACAGTAATAGCTCAGAGTAAGAAATTGTTGATTTGTTTTGCAATAAAGTTTCTAAAAATGTTTATAAAAACTAAATATTGTAATCATACATTTATAAAAAAAAAAATGTTATAAAATATTTTTAGCAAACTGATGTGCAATGACTTGTGTTTGGACTGAAGACATTTTGGTTTTTGTACTACAATGTTGAAGATGAATTATTACGGTACATAGCCATACCAATCTTTGGAAGTCAGTTTTTCCAGGTAGTTTTTCTCGATGAGATGATCAATGTTCATCTGAAAGTGATTAATCATGAAATAATTATTTAAAAAACAAGTTACACGAGACAAAAATTAGTAACATTAAATAATTTCTATTTTGTAAGACTTCAAGCACTAAACTGCAAAAGGGGTATTACGTTACAAATCACATTCCGAATTCATCACGTGGCCAATTATAAGGTAGCAAGGTCACGTGAACATTCGTGGTGACCTGACTACACTGGCTTCTGATTGGCTGAGCGATGAATTCCGGATATAAATTTGTAACGTGTAATATCCTCTTTACATGTTTACATTTTATTACGAATATTTTTGGTACTCGTCATTTATCTGGGATTCAGTAGTACTGGTAAACACTATGGGTTTATTTACCAGGTTAGATTAGGAAGAAAAAAACACTTTTTTTAACTTAACCTGGTAAATAAACCCATAGAGTTTAGGTAAGACTACAACTACTACTATTACTACTACATGTCTGGTTAATCGAATCTCAGGTAAATGATGAGTACCATTTTCATGTACAGGTTCATGAAACATTCTTACTTTAATAACAGGCGCTTCAGGTTTGAAACGATCTTTCAGCTTGTCAATTACTGCTTCTACAAGTTGCTCGTGTTTCATTTGTCTTATATTTTTCATAATTCGAGTTATTGCAGCCTATGATTTGGCAAAATGATAAATTAAAGAAAAAACAAAACGTTACATCAATTTTTCGTTATCTGCAGGAATTGTGTTCCTAGAAAGTACTGAGGTTAGAAAGACAATATAATTTTAAATGTTCAAATGTTCAATAGCCATTAACATAAGCCATTAATAAATTAGAATACTACATTAAAGTTTCTTGCTATTTCTACACGTTCATTTGAAGCACTTTTTAAACGTTTGGAGGCAATGAAATTTATTTTGTGATCTTTGCTATTGTGTATCTACAAGATAGTTTTGTATTGTACTTCACAAGATGTTTTGCTAAAATTGAGTTAAAATATTATCTATCGTGAAAGTGGCGTCATCTAGTGAAGTAAAATATAAACTAATGCCAGCGAAAAATTCAAATTTATTAAATATACAAATTTTTCTTTCAATAAATTTTGTGAAATTAATAAGTTAAGAATATGCAGTACTAAATTCAAGACAAAAAAAAATTGTCAACCAAGTAAAATCAAACCACAAACCAAATTAATTAATCATACCACGAATAATGAGGGACGACTGCACTTTTTACAGTCGAACAATAAAATACTAGTGCATTGTATAGAAAATGTAATCTAAAATGTTAATACAATCGTAATTTCAAATTATAATCCAAACAATTATATCCTTTACCTGAATTAATGATTTTTGCTCTGCTTCGACATTTATTTCCATAATTCCGAACTTCTTTATTTCAAACTTAATTGGTGCAATAACGGTGACAAGTGGTGTATCGCTAAATTATCGAAAATGAAATTTTTCATAAGTTTCCTGAATGTTGTACATAAACCAGTTAAGGATCAAAATTAGTGTGACTCACTTGTCATAATCCATGTTCAGTTCAACAGTTGATGACTGCGTAAGTTCCTTTTCTTCTTGCTTGCGTATCAGCAACTTATAATTCAACAACGTTTCGATAATTCGAACCAGAAGATCAAACTTGATCTCTGTACTTTCTTCCAGTTGTTCCAACGTGAATGTAGTGCTATTATTGAATTGCAGCAAGACAGTCATAACGATTGCAGCGGTCTGTAATCAAATGACATTTTAGTGAAGTTTTCTTATTCGCAGTTTAGGTGACTGTGGTACTTTGCAGGAACTTAATCACCGCATATAACGAGACATTTCTTTAATTGTAATGACCTACCTCTAGTGTGTACTGTTTCTTGAAGCAAGTGGTAACCAATTCACCTCTGGCGAAGTTATGCAACCAGTCTAATCGTCGACTATAATGATCGTTTTTACTAATGTAAAACGCAGTGAATAACGTTAAACTTGCCTCCAACTGTGTTGAAAAATCAAAAAAACTGACATGAAGTATATATTAACTTATACACTTGTAAAAAGCTGTTATGTTAAAAACATAAATCTTTTAAACTTGCCTCTTTTGGGATTAAAAAGGTATCGTCGGATGGTTGCAAAGGCCAAGATTTTGAATTAAGCACAAGAGCATTGAATTCGAAATCCAGTTTTTCCGTAGAACTACTAAGGCAATTTTCAGCTTCAAATTGGGTGTTCAGATGGTCGCTGATGTTCATATCGCGAAACATCACTTTGAAATCAGCCACATATTCCTCCCCACAAGCTTTCTGTTCAACATATGAAAATAATATGAAGAAACAATATCTATAAAATTGATCTTAAAACTAAAAATTCAACAAGATTAGTTCAATCCCCTTGAGAAATGTTTGTATTACTTGATTGTTGATTTGTTAACTGAGAAAATGTTCCCCATTTTATACTGTTTATATTAGCTTCACCTTGTGAGTTTGTGTGTTTGTGAGTGAGCCGGAGATTAAACGTATACTGCCATCTCCAGGCGTTTATGAGAATATACTGTCTAGTTTAATGTATATCAAAAAACTCATAAAACAAAAACCGCATTAAATCACATTAAATCCAATGTGAAAAAAAATCGCAGAAATCGAAAATTGCAGAAATTAAAAATGAAATTACTCAAAACACGCATAAATTCAATATGAAAATTACTCAAAGATTGTATGTGTGTTAATTCGCAAAAATCATAACATGTAGAAATCATAAATATTTTTTTTTGCATTATGTAGGCTTACGAACATAACGGTACATTTGTATATCACATTAGTTTTTACGAATAACGAAGATAGTCGATTGAGTTGCTCAAGAGATGCAACTCAATATCTTTGTTCAAGAGTGTAAGGATCAAAACCAAATAACTCTGTATATGACAGCATATAAAGGGTATGCTTGAAAGCGTTTAAATGTACCGGTACTTGTTTTTGTAATACAACTTAAGGCCTCTAGACACAATATTTGGTGTGGCAATTCGAGCAGTTTGTGAACAACTGACCTCAGTGTCTTGCCAGTTTTCAATGGTTGGGGAAGAAACTAACTTTACAGTTGTCAACAAATTGCCAGAGTTGCCATACCTTAAATTGCGTGTGGCAGGAGGGCTTTAAAATAATGTACAAAATTGCTAACCTCTATTAGTTTCATAGTTTTAGTCTCAGCACCACCACGGTTTGACGTACCAAAAACCAAGCGTTCAGCAAGATACTTCCAATAGAAATTTATAAACATGGTTTTCTCTCCCACATACCTGAAGCAATCTATCTGCAATCACAAATTCATTTATGATCAACAAACAAAAAATATTGATAAATTAAAACAAACTAGGTGTCAAAATGCTCACCACTTGCTTTAACTCGTTTTTCAATGCTATTTTGTCTTTGATTTCACAACAAGTTTTTCTCAGCAACTGGTCACAGTACTGGGCAAAATATTTAGACGTTATGTAAGGTGCAGACGCCTTGGTTACACAGTTGTCGTTGAAGAATTCAGTGCATGCCTGAAATGTATAAATACAATTCGTTTTGAACACCAACCGAAACAACGAATTTATATGTGTGTGCAATCAATGTTCAAGCTTACCTTATCTAAGTATTTTAAAACTGTGGTGTTTTTATAGTATTTAAGTTCAACATGCCGTTGTAATTGTGTTCGTGCGTTCATGATTGTGGTTACATAAACTGTGGGATTCTACAAAACCAAAAATTATACAAAAGCATTTAGTTAAATATAAATAAAACATTTTGAACATTAAATAGTTGTATAATGGTCCGATTTTAGCAGGTACCAGTCAACCAGCCTAAGATACTCAAGTTTTTATGTTTTTATACTTTCCAAAAATATAAAATACATATTAAAGTAGGACTAACGTTATGAATTCGTATCCGAATTCATCGTTCGGCCAATCAGAAGACAGGTTGACCAACCCTTTCTGATTGGTGGAGTGATGAATTCGGATACGAACTCATAACATGAGTCAAACTATTATTTGCATTTAAAGTAGTACTATTTATTAAAGTCATGCTATTTTATACACATAAATGTTAAGTTATTTATTTAAAAACTGAGTTAGGTTCAAGAAGAATCGAAAAAATTCATAAGCCATTGAAATTCGAATGAAGTGACAAAACTTGAATGTTCAATCACTTCCATACAAAATCGTATAATATCGAAGTTTTCTTGAACATAACGTTATTTTTTGGGAGAATTTGTTTAAATAAAAAATGTTTCGCTTACATTAAGAGCTTCTTGTCCACATTTTTCTATTATTGCTAAACCTTTTTTCCGATAATATGGTTGCAATATCTTCGCAATAACTTGAACGCCCTTTTTTGTGTAGCTTGTCAAGTTAAACATCCTTTTTATTTCTATGATAAAACAAATCTATATGAACTTAAATTTTTGAGTGCCGGACAGAGTCTTGCACAAAGCCTTTTTCAGCCCGGCCCGCGTTTTCGGGCTGAGTTCGTATACGGGCCAGCTCCAGCCCAGCGCGCCAGCTCTAGCCCGTCAGTTCATTCCCATGCTATCGCATAACACACAACAGAATATAATAGAAAAAAATGTTAAATTCGACATAATATAACTAGTAGTTCTGTGAACAGCAGACCTCACTCCGATAAAAAATTTACAACATTAACTAAAAAAAAATAATTAAAATTTATTTTAAAAATAATTTAATGCGATTGGGTCTGGCTGAAAAAGGCTTTGTGAAGGGCTCTTGTGCCGCATGTGACGTCAATATCGATGTTAAACTTGATATAACAGTACTGTAGTCTCTCCCCCCCTTACATCTACATTGGTATGCACCTAAATTTAACCATGAATGAAATTAGACTACCATTTCTAGGTTAAGCATCGCTTGCGACGGGAATAGCATTAGTTTAATATTAAATTTATGTGAAGCGGACATTTTAGCAATAAAATTTTACATTTAATAGATTTATAAAATAGCAACAAAAAAAAGGAAGAAAATATCGGAACATAGTGAAGAAAAATGTAAAATAAATTAAAGTGTTTTTACCAACAGCGTTTTTGTCTTGTAAGAGAATCTTAAATTCTTCACCCACATAGTTGAAATAATGTTGCACCAAGACGTTTGCGCATACCCTCTTAACTTTTTTTGCCGTGATCATAGGCATATTTTTATTTACAAGAGAGCGTTCTTGATATAGTATTTCATTAACCTGCAAAATAAAAGAATTTGTCAATATTTTTTTTAAGCATTAATATAATAAGAAGGACCCAGAACTGTGTTCTTAAATAACAAGACCTATAGCATATTACAAAACCTATTTCATACAGACCCTATTTCATCTTTTCCCTTGATCGTCAAGGTGATCGATAAAGTACTATTCGCCGAGCTACAACAGATCGCCATAACCACGTCCCACCAAAATGCTTACGGTTTTAACCCACATAAATCCGCAAATTACCTTATTTTACAAC
>JAQIWH010002976.1:0-21872 GCA_034695005.1 Cryptops parisi | reverse complement strand
AAACTTCTATAAGTCTGAATGCCAATTGAAAAAAATAAAACACTATAATACATATCACTTCTAATCAGTCAGACTGTCAAATCTAATAAATACATATATTTGTAAGAAAGTTTATTTCAAATCACTTATATTCATTACATGTACAAGAACATTGATCACCAAATGTAAAAAGCAAAGTCACATCACATAATGTGTTTGAAGCGTTAGTCCATGTTTTGATGACACAACACACAAGCCCAATCTTTTTTCACCCATCTAAATCAATTAGGATCAATATACATAATTTATATGCACAACTAACTTAACATGTATCAAGGCTTACACATAACGTTTGATTTTGGTCTCATCACAGATAATCAGAGTTGATTAACGCTGCAATAAGATGGAAAACCAAAGGCACACAACAAGGAACTGTTCTGAATTATTATTTTTTTTTCGTCGAATTTACAGCTGAGGTCACGTATTTGCCATTTGCAAAATAAATAAATATTGTTTGTCTCTGGTTTCCTTCTATTGCAATCCTACGAGTGTTATTAACATCAATTTTATGACCTTCATTAGCCTATGTCACCTTCAATTGTCTATGTCAATTTGAATTCACTAGTAAGTTGTATTGAAATTTGAGGACCAATGAAGATGGCAATGATGTATAGAGCTTGGTTATTACCCAAAACATTTCCTGACTCATAATTCTAGGAATGTAAGCTAATGAATGCGGTTTAGTAAGCTTTTGTGGTATCACAGCATTGCTTTAACAGCGGTTTGGAATGATAATATTTTAATGGAATAATACTGACTTTTTTCTTTAAAGATTCATGTTGCATACAAATTTCATAATAGTTAAAATGTAATTATGGTATATATTCCTTAGCAATTTTATAAAATAATGCAAACAATTTATAATTGATAAATTAATTTCACTGAATTGAACTAAATTTTCGTTGGACATTGTATCAGTTTTTTTTTTTTTACAACTGAATTGTTAAATCGTTTCACATCATCAGGGTTTTGTATGTGGAAAGTAAAGTACTGCAGTCAACTGTAGTTTATTAGGCATTAATTTACATTAAACTGCAATACCATTAGAGGGTACAATAGTACAGTCGAACCTCGTTAAAACGCCACCCTTGGTTCTGGACAAACGGTGGTGAGCGAGGGTGAAGGTTTAAAGGGTTTTAGCTAAAATTTTATGTCCATATTTTAGTAAATTGCTGAAAATGTCTACAATGCATAGATTTCGCGAAGTTAAATTTTATGAAGAAAAAAATTGACAGTATCAGGAAGAGATTTTTCAATCCAATCGCTCCCTCTCCCCATTTTTAATTATCCTCAAATGTCAACAATGACATCCTGACTGATTTTCTTGACAAGAAGACTCGAAAAATGTTCTACTATGCTGACTTGTCATAAGATTTTTGTTTTTGAATTTTTCTTACTTTTCCGTTTGGAGCGTAACGAGTTTCGACTGCATAGTAATACTATATTGCTATTAGTTAAGCAGGTGAAAGTTCAATAAAAAAATGAGTTATGAGATAATAATTTAAACTCTATTAAATAAACTACATCATAACTTTGTTCTTCTTATACAGGTATATTCGGTTGTATTACTTGTTAATTACTTTCCAAATGCCTTCACTGATAAATCTGTCCAATAGTACTGCAGTAGTAAGTACCATCTATGAGCAAAAATAGTAACACCATCTAATGTAAGAAATAAACTAACGGACTGCAGACTAATAGCACATTTGATTTTCAATTAATTTGAAATAAAAAAGTGAACTGCAAAACTAAAATAAAAATCATATACTGTATACATGTAAAAAGCCTGGCTAACAAAGCCACAGATAACAACATGTAATAAAATATTGCTTGGCATTTAGCAGGTTATCATAATTTGAAAAGGAACTCATACTATTGTACTAGAAATACCTAAATACGAATATGCAAAGGTATGGTGAGATGTATTTACAAAGCAAAATATTAACCTATGTACAAAATTTAACTTTACAATAACCTAAAGTACTCTTTAAAGTATGTACTGTACATAATTCACAATGCAATTACATATAGTAGGAGTCATACAACTACCCCTCCTTAGTCATGTTCAAAACAACACATGTAACTTCAAACTTGTGGTTTTATCGACTCGGTTTATTTTTACCATTGTCTTTTAAGAGACAACAACACTTTTATTGCCATGCAATTGTCTTCATCAATGTTGCAGAAGCACAACTAGTGCATTCCAATGAGTTTTAAAAAAAAAATCACAACTAGTAAGTCTTATACCACTAAGTGCAATGCAAATAAACCTCATCTTAATTTTATCTAATCCAAACAAGAACCTCTGCATGAATCAATGAACTCTTGCTACTGCTGTTACACTAACCCCCACTAACTTAATCTTGGTATATACAGAACTTATCAAGTGTCTGTCTAGTCAATGGAACAGGACAAGATAGTGTTGCAACATTTGAATTTCAATGGTTTACATACAACATATAGTGTAAATAAACATATAAAAAAATTTCGCATCCTATTTATTATACAACGTCAAGGTTAGTTTACAACAGAACAGAACAGGATAGACTGACCCAATGATATATTTAACACTGTGGTCTAAACTTTTTATGGCACGTGCAGTGTTCCATTACTGAAATGTAATAACTCCGTTGTGAATACGATGCCATTATAATAATTAAACTATCAAGCGTTTGGGGGGATATGACCAAAAAAAAAATGTATATATTTCATGTCACAGCATCATCCACATAAAAATTCAACCCAAAATTAAAGCTAACGAGAATAACATAAGCTGAGATAAACATAGGTTCTACCAAGGATAATTTTAAATTACCAGACCTTCAAAAATTAAAACACCAGAAGAAAAAAAAAGTATATACCATAATCTGCCAATTATAATATATAAGCAACAAAAAAGCAGTTTCTCCCATAATCCAAAATGTATATAATTGTCTAGCTGTTTATATATATATAAAAAATAAAATAATATTGATTTCCTATTAAATTTTTTTTCGGTAAACAACTATCAGTTACAGTTCCATGTCATATGACAAGTACACTTCATTGCTCTCAGGCTTTTTTTATACTAATAAACAGGTTTATTTGCATTGAAAAAATAAAGCTACAAACAGCTTTTGATCCAATTGGAGATCTTTTTAACTCTTCAGCTTGAAAGATGTTTAACTCTCAATTAACCATCAACAATACTTGAGAAACAATTGTAGTAAGTTGGTACGTAATGCTTTCCAAGATTTCTATATGAGAACTTTCCTGCTCCTACTATTTCCTGTTTTAAATAAAAGTAAAAAGTCGGCCAGAAAAGTAACTACCCTGTTACATAACACAGTGTTGAGAAAGAAAATTAATCTAACCTTTTGTGTTTTAAGAAATTCAGAAAAACTATGGATCCATGCGATTCACCACCCCATAAGATGAAATAATAAAACCACAGAAATGTGCACTCAAGGTTATTTTCAGTGAGTGACATGCAAAAATCACTCTTGAACTAAGAATGGGAAAGCTAATCTGAGAATGTTTCCCTGGTATGGGTTGAAACACTCATAGCAGCACTTGAGGATGTTCATTCACTTGTTTTTGTTTTTATTCTATTCATGTCACACAATTTTCAACTACACTTCTTGTTGGTATAATATATCACTAAACGCATCAATCATAATAAATCGTGGCTTAGCTCATTACTGAAAGTATCCCAGTTATCGAATCCGCAGTAAGAAGACCAAGGAAACGTTTGTTATACTTAGCTTCATTTGTGAATGAGTGAGTTTGTGAGCTTGGAATTGAACGTATACTGCCATCGACAGTCGTTTATGAGAATATACAAGTACTATATATTCCAATGTACCAAAAACGCGAAAAAAATGAGAACAGCCTCAGTCCAATGTAAAAAAAATCGCATATATATAAATAAAAAATAAATCAATCCATACTTGCAGAAATCAAATGCAAAAATTTAAATTCGCATAAATCGAACTGGCATGAATCAAAACGTTCAGAAATAAAAAATAAGATTACTCAAAACACGTATAAGTTGAATATCAAATTACTGAAAAATTACATGAATTTTAATTCACATAAATTGAAACATGCAGAAATAAAAAAATGGATTATTTGCATTATGTGTACACAAATATGTATATGACAGTATATGAAGAGTATGCTTAAAAAATATTTTTAATGTACTTATTCATGTAATAATTTTGGATACTTGTAAATTTTCACCACTATGCATTACCAGATCACACTGTATTATAAGTGGAAATATTATCCACGGAAACAGTAATGCCATCTAGTGAAGTGAGATATAAACTAACGCAGGTAGGCAATTCAAACAGTACTGTAGGCTATATACAATATGTTTTTCAACACTTCTGAAATTAAAAAATCTACTAATCAATACCAAAATTTTAAACAAGTTTATAATCAAAGATGAAAACAGATAGGACACGATCCCTGTATGAAGTGGTCAATGGCCCACATGTCAAGTGAAATCACAGTATCAGGTAAAAGGTAAATGCCACAGGATGGAAGTACAGTCTTGACAACCTTGCACAATTCATGACTGAACTGACCTCACCAAGGTGTTTTTCAATTCGTTTAATAAAACATCAGCAGCAATGACGATGCACAGCATAAGCGACAGCCATATTGAGCAATGAATGAAATGCATGCACCAAATCCAAGCCATATTCAGTACAATAATAAAACAGCATGACTAACGAGTTTCTCGTAATCGTTCTTTAAACATAACCTTATTGACCAGTACTTTGATAAACACCCACGTTTATACTTGTTTTACTGAATAAAAATAAATGAAAAGTCTTTTGTTAAATCATGGTATAGTCGTAACATGTTGAATTAAGGTATTATCATCATCCCTGCACTTAGTTTAAAGAAAATATAAGCTAAGACATGTTATTTTTGATTCAATAAACAAACACTTTATGTACATTATATGCATACATTATTTTTTTCAGCAATAAGACTCTATTTCACCTTCATAGCATACTGCCTGAGGCAGCTAGACTCAATAGAATCAATTGTATGGATACACAGCATTTGAATAGGTAAGCGCCTCAGGCAGTGAGGTTACCTGTTTTTCTAAAAAACCAAAACGCCAAAGTATGGTTTATAGATGTTATTAATAAATAAATAAATAAATAAATAAATAAATAACAACATGAATACCGTAAATAAAGTATTGTGAGACTAAACTCAAACAATTATATACTGCAATAGTAGACTGACTTTATAATCTTTTGTTTATATAATTTGAAATTCATGGTTCATGAACCTTGAGCTACCTAACTTCCAAACAAAAAGCACCTGAACACTTCAAAACAAATACCAGAGATTCATGATAGGTTGGTTCTTAGCACCCACACGTGAATCGAAAATCGAATGTCTCAAATATTAAAATAGCTATAAAGTAGCAAAACCGAAGTGAACAATCCATTCAGTCACTTGCTTATCACTAAAATCACAACACAAAATGTAGGCTAATAGTACTTAATAACCAAACTTTCTCATAATATAACAAGCATCTGGGAGGATTTCTCTTAGGAATTCGCATAAATCGATGACTTCCTGTGCACTTCAATATGTAACATTCCTGATACCACTAACAGTTGTTCTTATCATAAGAAAACTTGACCTATAATCTCAAATACCAACATTTATGGCCTCTTCTAAACTAAACCACTAATGCATGCAGTATATATATTTTAAAATACCTCAACTAGCCAACCAATGTTTATTCTTTCAAATTTTAAACCACCACCAAATATTATAGGAAAGAAAATAAAAATAATTATTAGATTATAAAAATAAAATAATAATAAATACAAATTTTACAACTGATATGGTCTTTTATTTAAGTAACAACTTGTAGATAAAAACACAGGAAGTCTTAACTAATTACGCAGAGATCACGTTCAGCATAAACGTCAAATAAATCAAAAGTCGCATATATAGGGTGTTACATAAGACTGGCACCATAAGAAAATTATAAAAGAAAACCCACTAGGATTTTTTATTTATATTTATCAATTATCAGTTGGTTACAATGCATGTTCAAAATGGCATCCACATTTACTTGGTACATTTTCAAAAAATTTCAGTGAAAGTCCTTTGAACATTTCCTACATACCCTATCCTATAGGGGTCAGACTTTTGGGACACACTGCGTATTGTCATACATAAAGTGACAAAACTTCAACTTTGTCACTTGTGGACCACTGCACGAATTTCGCATAATAGCGAAATTACATACACAGTACTCATCTAAAACTAGGACTTCATGTACTATCATAATACTTTGGGCACCATAAATTCGAGCTTCGTTTCAATTCCAAAGAAAAATTGGCTGAACTATATTAGTATCTTCCAGACTTCACAATTTTCTGGCAATGTCTTGTTATTGTCTTTCTATTTTAGCCAAAGTGGTAATTTCCAAGACAACCACCTTGCAGTCCTTCATCCAAAAACAACATCCCAGCAAAACATACAAAAACAAACAATTAAACACAAAATGAAGAAATTCTCAAGGATGTCTCATTTTCAATGGCTTCGTTTTTATTGTAAGTTTTGACATGCTGAGCGTTAATGAGCCGTTGAGAACTCGGCATCGTTTCAATTTGCATGCAAAATAAAAAATAAAAAAAATGTGACGCAACTTTTTTTCTCCATCGCAACAAACCAAATGAGTATAGTGATTTGAGTTTGATAACACCTTACTGGTTCACCATTGCGAGCAAGTGCCTTACATGGTATAGGAAGTGGGCAGTAGGTGTGTCCGCCTTTGGATGGTTTTATCAGAAGGCAGGGAGGTTTCCAAGGTGACCTTTTCTTGTAAAAATATTAAGTAAGAAACTTCTGCTGACGCCATGAGACTGGGACACTTTGAATGAATTAAACATAATCAGGGATGTTCATCGCAGCACACAATCACTGCGGTTTTTCTCGTGTGATAAGATAAACGCACCAATTAAAAAAAAAAGTGATCCTTTGCTTGAAATCCTGTGTTATCAAAGCTGGACATCATAAACAGAAAAGGAAAAAAAGTGTCCAGCCACTTCAGCAGCAACACATTTCAAATGTAAATGTGATGGAATGGGGCAAGTCAAAGTATATATCACAGTTGTGCAATAAATGAAAGTTGTTTACTATTCTAAATAATGTATATAAAAAACTGGTGACTTGTTCAATTATGCTCTCGTGTTTTAAAGACAAAAGAGAAAGGGAAGCCATTCATTATCATAGTTCATCTCACTAGCCGTTTATCTAATAGCATATGCGTGTTCGTCTGACACTATTTACAGAGTCCTACATTTGTTTTTCTTCGACAAGAATTAAGTCCGCAAATCAACCCAAATACAGAACCTGAGTAGGTGAATGTACTGAAGCACTGCTGTTTTCACTGAAAATTTTTCGGAATAATTTGATCAACAACAACAATGGATTCAGTGACATCGTTTAACTCTATCGAAGATGAATTAAGCGAAAAGGCAACACTTTTTAAGCAGACACTGTACATTAAGATTTCCATTCAACAGGAATATGACAGATGTAGATCACTGTACAGAAGTAGCAAACCGACTGAAGTAGCAACATTGCAGCCTCTGGGCTGCAATTTACAAATTGTCATATGTTGTTGTAATTAGCTCATTTAAGTGTAATACAGTGAACTTCTACAACTTGAAAACATCCTTCGTGATTAAGAATTTCATTTCAAGCAAATGTTGCAAAATTACAACTTAAGGTGTCATATATGCCACATTCATACAGCAAGTCTTCATGTAGTTTAACAGCCTTGTATATAAACAGTCCTCGATTTGTGCAAGTTCGTTATTATTTGAAGAAAGAAATCCTTCCAAAGCTTGTATATGTGAAAACATTCTGCTATTATGCGATTCTGTGCAGTGGTGCACAAATGACTATGCCCCTGCTGCTGTCCTTCAGCAATGTGTATGCCATGTGTTGCAAATGCTGGCCACATGTTGGGTTATTGTAAGCTGTAGTCTATCCATAAGAGAACTCGAATATATGCGATTTTATGTGTTGTCAACTCAGTTGCTGTGGGTTAATTTTTTAAATACAAAGCATACAATAATCACAATCAGTGAATAAAGTGATTAGGAAAGTAATAGCAGGAGCAGTTATTATGAATGGAAACAGACATACAAGTGATTACAGACCCTAGGCAGGCCTATAAACCCTTAAATCAATGACCTTTTGTATTTGAGTAAAGCAATTTAAGTAAAATATTGTATTCCAAATGCTTACAGTACTCAATGCAATTGCAAATGACAAACAACTTTCCTGCATAATACAGAGTGTCCCATAAGTTTTGGTGTAGTTTTAAGCATAGTTCAAGCAAATCTGCACCAAGACTTATGGGACACTGTGTGTGTTTACAAATTAACTGTAAACATGAAACGCATGTCCAACCTTAATATCCATTCAAACTAATTTGTAATAAGCCTATATGAAAATCTTGGTGTGAACATTACATTACAGTACAAGTCGTAGGACTTCCAAATACAGTAGAATCCAGTTATTATAATAATCACAGATGATGTTATCAATCAGCTATTGTTATCAATATCAGTCAGTTCCAAAACACTGTTTAATGTTTTGTTTCCATTGTTTAATGTTATCAGCCGGCTATTGTTGTCAAAAAGGACAGCTCCAAAATGATCACAATAACCAGATTTTACTGTACTAATATACTGTGTACACATACAGTGTACACTTGTACATGTGATGAGTAAATTATACTCAATTTACCATAGAAACCAAAAAAAAAAAAATTAATTCAGGATGCACATACTCAACCTACATTTACTGTTCTCACTTTCAATGGTGTCATGAAATCAATCTATTCCACACCATGCATACTAAATTAAGATGCTTTTAAATGTACACTTCATGATTTATTTTTTTGAATAGTTACCAAAAAAATAAATAAAATTTTAAAACATTTTTAACAGGTTTAATTCCAAGGACTTTGTTTATTGGGCAGCAATCTGTGTTTCTTTCTTAAGCAACTAAATAAGCATTAAAATGTCACACTAATCCTTTTGACATTAAAAACACTGTCTCTCCACAGGCTTCTTTTTTATCTCTTATCTGTTTGTCTCTCTCTCTCTCATGAAAGTTTTTTTTTTTAAACAAAACTTCAACATATAGAAGGTTGACATACTAAAGTGTCACACTGTTAATACTGTGTTACACTGTGTTAATACTGATAATGCCATGTCATTTTGCAATCATATAACGCGAATTCTGTTTTAGAACTCCAGCACATGATTCATGAAAAACTCATAAAAAAACAAACAAAATAAAACTAATGAAATAAAAAAGCAATATTCACCTTAAAATTACTGCTGTTCAGCCAAGAACATACGCCATCGATGAATCCACTCAAATCATCTGTTTCAAGCGTGTTTTTGGGATCACCCAAATAGTTCACTATCTCTTGACCAAGTTGAAGCTTCTTTTTAGTATCTTGGGTCAAAAGTAGAGGTAAGAAGTCATTCAACGTTCGTGACTCCATGATGGGTGGGAAATTAATTGTCAGATAACAACAACTCCAATGATGACAACAATTCCAACGATGATGATGTTCAACCCGCCACTTCTCATACAACCACCATTGAGGAAATAATCAAAGCTGCAAAATGAGAAAGGAAGAAAATAAATAAATAAATAATAAAATAGTTGACTGAGAAAATAGGAATATTTCCCTTAGCCATAAAACAACAAAAAACTTCAACCAATTCAATGTTCGTAATTTAACCGCAAAAGTGTGTAAATAGAACTCGATTCCAGCCCAACTGATAAATAAAAAATTAACCGTTAAAAAAAATGGGTTTGTTTGCATAGAAGTGATAAAATGATAGTGAATATGATCAAACCATAACATACGATACATTAGTACGACTACCTTGATGATAAAAAGGGAGCTTATAACAGTTAATACTACAAGAGGTTTCACAAACAAATTGCATTTCGGAAACACGAATAAAGTGAAATTTTATTCACCTAATTGAATGTTTGTTTCGAATCACAATCCACCATTAAAGTTGCATGAGTAATAAGACATTAACTACGGCGATAAAAACCGTGATCATTTCTGATAGCCGGCTAGCCCCGATTACCTGAATTTAATATTAAGTAGAATTTTGTCAATCGATGAAATGGCACAAGAAACCGCTTAATAGCCTCATGCATTTAAGCAACAATGACTATTTACCAAAATGACAAAATTAACAAAAATTAAGGTACATTTCAGTTAATGAAGAAGCCACTTGTGTCAAATTAAATAAAACAAATAAAAATGTATTAATTGAAGACCTGGTGTGAAAGGGTGTTAAGTAACATTTTTGTCAAAAATGACCTAGAAGCACTTTTTAATGTGCTAGGTACAATTCCACCTTTCTAACGCGAAATTTTGAACAAAACGACGATATGTGCAAAGATATTAGCGCAAAGTAGTCCATAGATAGCAAGGCAAGTTCTTTGATTGCATTTGCCTCAAAATTGTAAAAATGTTTCCTTTTTACACCAGGCTCTTCAATTTTTTACCTAACCTGGTATCAATACCCTTGACACTAGTCTAGATTAGTTGAAAACAACAACCACCACCTCATGCAAACATGCCCAGTTCATGTTATACAATTACTCATAAGTCGTAATCAACACTTATGATGCACAGGGTGCAGTTTTCATTTAACAGCTTAAAATTGCACCAAAACTTTCGAGACACCCTGCATATAAGTTAATTAATTAAAAAATACAATTAAACTTTGCAAAGATAACCAAAATATTTTGTTATAATTAAAAACAAAAATCACTAATTTTCCCAGTTAAATAATGTTTTTTTTTTTAAATGATTATTTAAAATCACTATACATTTTTGTAGAGATTTAAATATATTTATTTTGTGAAAAAAAAAATATATATTTTGATGCAAGTATATGAATACAAAATCAATACCAACATATTACGACATAATACTACTGTCCATATTAATAATAAATGAACCGTACAATAATAAACATTGTACAATAGAGTAGGGATTACGTGCATCAACGACAAGGCCATTTTTTGAACAATAAATTCGTATTTAAAATTTCAACATTTTGCTTCATTATAATCTATCAATAGGAATGAATTTCGAATGATATCAGTTACCTTATTGCGTATGTACAATGCTTCGTAACAAAAAAACAAAATGAGGTAAGTATTCCACAAGATTACAACTAGCCCACTTTTGTTTTACGTTGGATCATATGGTGCGATGTTCAGCAGTTTAGACATGTTCACGAGATGCAAATAAAAATTAATTCACTTTTACCCATTCGCCTTTACACGAAAACATTGATCCTGATGCTAAATGCATCATTTCGCGGGAATTATTTTCACCACAACAACAACCACAAATTGAACTTGGACAAATCTTGTATCGAACTAATCCCAAAATGGATATAGTTGATGATTTGTAAACTGGTTTTTCATCCTTTGTCCCACAATGCTTTTTCTTCTTTATATTCATTATAAACTAGTGTGTTACGCCCTTTAATAACTTTGAATATTAACCACAAGAGCGTTTCGATTTTTGTGGGTGGGCTTTGTCAGATGGATTTTCTAAAACCGTAGTCATCACAACACTTGGTCATCATTTCATTTTGAAAATCTATAGCCTACATCAAAAAAAAATATGACACTTTTTTTGGGAGAAGAGAAATATTTTTAATTTTTGATTAGTCACACGACAATAAAGCTGGATGATGATGATAACTGTGTTGCATCCATCTATATAAAATGATTATTCTTGCAGGTGGTGGTAGTGGGTGCTTTCTCTATGGAAACAACTAAGGCATCTTAAATGTCAAATTATAGCCATATTTTTGGGGTCACTAAAGTTGTGTGTACAAAATCGGGGTTTTGAAAATTGAAAAGCATTTTAAATAAAAATGGACATGATTGTGAAATCGAGTTCGAACAAATGATTATTTATAAGACAAGATGATATATAGTGCAATAGTAATAAAAAACACACAGCAAAGCGTCCAATTTTCCAAATACGTTAGTAGTGTGTGGTTTGGACGTAAGGACATGGTCGTTAATCACACTTCATTTAGGAGTTGAAACCGGTGCAGGAAACGTAATTAACGATGGCTCGTGAAAAAGAAGTAACTTACCTCTAATCGAATTCATTCGTACTTGCGTTCAATTTAAAATCGCGACTTGTTTTTAACAGAAATGGCAAGAAACCAGTCATGGTACACCCACAGCCATTTTGAATCCACACTCACTCTGTCTTTGCACGGCACGGACGGACAGTAGACAAGAAAATCAAAATGAGTTATTATTTCCAACGACGTCATGTTAGTGTAATATTACTATTGCTCACCAGAGGGCAGCACTAAGCAAAGCAATGAATGGGAAAATTAATTAATATTTAATAATTTTTAAAAAATGAATTATAAAATATATAAATAAATAAATAAAATAAACAATAAAAAATAAAATAAATTATGAAAGATAAGCTAAGTTTGTTTATTTACAAAATAATATATGTGGCAATGTATAGAATCTAGGCATTCTTTACAATGCCTAATAACTCTTGGCTATGTATGAAATATCTTGTACAAAAGTATTAGTACAATAAATGTATTATTGCATTAATTCACAAAATGTTTTAAACAAAAAATTCTTGTTTAAATATGGGTCTAAAATTAACTCTACTTAAATTCTTGTTGAAAAGTAACTGTTCCAATTTTTAATTTCATACATTTCCTAAAACAATTGAAAAAAAAAACAGGCTCTATACATTTTATAAAATGCCTAGATTTTATACATTAAATACATTTAATATACGTTATTATATATAATATATAACACAAAAGATGCAAAATTTATTGATTACGTTAAACTAAATAGTACAATTAAAAATTATGTAGTATTAATAAACAATAAAAAATAAGTTTCTTTTATAATACAAAATGAAAATGTAAAATATGACACAAAGCAAATTTGTTACTGATTAAAAATTGATTTAAACTAATCAATAAAATACAAAATTATATGATTTCAATAAATTTTTAGTACATACAAAAGATAATAAATTCAAAAGTAGTTAACTGTTATATTTTTAAAATTTTCAATTTAATTTCAAATAAAAGACAGAAATTTAAAGTTTTGTCTTTCATTTTTATACCGCATTATCATAAAAAAAAATTATATATTTCTATAATTATTTTATCTCCAGTACGATATGACATTAATAAATTCAAATTATTCTTTTATATTATAATACAGTACATAAGATGTTTACAGTACATAAAAATGATAAATTTCAACTCCAATATTATATTATACACTACCATTCAAAATTTCAAAATATTAAAAGACTCTATATTTTAGTGCGATTTCAAAGTAGTTGCATACTTACAATTACAATATGCAACGTCCTGTCCGATCATGACAAACACATAATGCCATAATTAATAATGGACATTATAAGACTTCCATCCAAAGCAGCAAATTCAGATTGCAACAAACTGCGTTACAAATAACAGTTAGTTGGTCCGATAGATAAACACTTTCTGCAACATTACATATACTAAAGCCTATTGGACATTTTGGACATTGTCCAACAATGGTCATATAATATATTGTAAATTTCAGTTGTATGGCTAAAAGTTGTCTTCCTAGCAATAAAGAAAGCAATTCTTGGCAAGCCTCATTTGTATTCCAAAGACCTTTGAAAAAATACAAGGCACTTGCCAAAAATTTCAAAGACCTTTGAAATACACAAAAATGACCCAAGATTTGCAGGCTTTTGATTTCAAATAAATTCATCGTGAAACAACCTTTGAAACAAAAACAACATAGCATTCAACTCAGAAAAATCTGAACATTTGTTTTATTTAATAATTTGGTTGACACACACAATGAACAAAACTGTCAGTGTGTTATTAATCAATAGCACACTGTAAATTCTGATGCATCAAGTTTCCGATGATACTTCCAATTATCATCAGCAGAGTATCCGGTATGTTAAAGCAAAATAAACCACAATTGTCAACATACAGTAAGCTTCTTGCAACATCAACGGATCATTATGGATTGTAATACTTTCAATAAGTCTAAATACCTCGATATTCAAACGATGATTTTTGGCGGAACATGGATGATCCTCTCAATGTTTTCTATACTCCATTTCAGGTTTATACAGCAGCATTGAATCAGTTAGGAAAACGGTTCACATCTCGTCTTCTGCTACTAGTCGAATATAGTCCCTCCCTAGTCTCTACTTTCCCAAGGCAACTTAAGGCACGTAAAAGTACAGAGTGAAAAGCATTTTCAGTCCCTGATTGGTGTTTGGCTTGTAACTGATTCAACGCTGCTTTATGAACCTGAAATGAAGTTTAGTCAGCAAATCCACTGGAAAATGTTATGAAACGCAAGACGATATTTATTGTATTCGTTCACAGCAACTCATCTTTGTACTCTATAGTAAAGTAAACAATCACCATCATAGGTTGAATTTAAATACAAAAGATAAAGTTCATGAGCTTTCACTATATAGATCAAAGAAATAAAACCGTAAACTTTTTGTTTTCACTGTTTATATATTTCTATTCGCTAATACAAGAGAAGATTACAGATATTTCACAAAAAAAAAATTGTTCAAGGCATCACGTGAAAATAAAAATAAAAGTCTGTATATTACAGGTCAAAAAAAACAAACAACAAAACTCTCTTGTAACTCAAATGTTTATACACTCTTCAAATAAAAAGTTTCAACAGTAAGATAATCTCAAGAATATCTTCACTCTTCCTATTTACAACCCTCATCAATGCATGCGTAGAGATTCAAGAGAAATATTCCAGCAAAGTACACTTTTTTTTAATCGTTCAGTAACATTGCAGTTTTAAAACTACATTTTATAGTAAAAAATAAAAGCGTAAACTAAAGGAGATCAAGATTGTTGAAAACTTCGATATTACTCTTAATATAGTCATTCATTTTTAATGCAGCTTAATGGAAGTGTCGAATAAACCCAAGAAATTTGTGGTTCATTGATGAACGTGGTGCATTTTATAAATTACAGCAAATTGTATTAAGACTAAAATAAAAAAGATATATACACATTCCCAAATTAACATCCTTAAAATAAATCTGCCTATTAATGAGAAACCCATCAACGTATATAATGTTATGCCTATCACCATTACACAGCCACCAATGTTTTTAGTATAGCAATTGACCTCGGCGAATGGTTCAAAATTAACCGTTCGGTTTCGTCGATGTTTTGCACCATAAAAATCTTCCAACAGTAGAAACAATGTATAGACTTTAGAAATAGAGATAACTAGATTAGTAAGCGTTTGTTTTAACCTTTTTCTTCTGCATAATGTTAAACTAAGCTAAAAAAAAACACGTTACAAACGAAATACTGCTTAATATTATGACAATCGATAATAAGAAATCAACCTTCCATAACATAAAATGTCAATCTTATATCAGAACTACTCGAGACACATGTGCATAACTTAAATGGGGCGGTGAACCTGATTATTATAAGGGAAAAGTAGGCTACAAACAAAACGAAAAACTTTACATCCTATATTTATCCCAAAATTTGTGGCCGATTTATCGAAATGTGGATTTTTTGATATTTAATAATACCCCTTTTTTTTAAAAGTATAATTTACTCATTTCCAAGTTCAACAGCATGTTTACTATACATATTTATACATGTAAAAAAACAAAATATCCAACTAGCTATATCCCATACTGTTCCATCTTTTAAATCGACTATTATGTTATTTCTTATAATACAGTTTGTATCGGATTATGTACTGCACGTCAGTTAAAAAACAAAAACAATCACAAAATGCGTTTGCAGCGATAGACGTTAGGATATTAGATTTTCGACGAAACAGTATTAACGTGAACAATTTTCCGATATTTTCCCTGTATAGCTTTGATCTTGAGCAGAAGAATGAGAAATATTCTTATTTTGGCTGGAATGTTAACAGGTCAGGTGTGCTATTCATTATAAGAGTATATCATCGTGCTACAGTAGTAAGGTGTATACAAATACACAAAAAACCATCGTCAACATAACAGTACCATCAACAACAGAGTTCTCATGCATTTGTTATTGTTCTATCCAATCTTGTGCGAACGCTATTATTCCACAAACTTTGATCATCCCTTAAAATCAGTGTTGATCAATGTAATACAGCATTGACTAGTGCTCGAGACATTTTCATTACAAATGTTTTTCATTACAACACTGTTGTGATGAACAAATTCGCAACGCTGTGGTAAATCAGATGCAATATCTGTTACAAACTAATGAATGGAATTAACTGTAACAACTCCATCTCAACGTGTTAATTTTCTTTGTTTTTTAAAGTATGCCAGTCAAAACTAGCTACGGTCGTTTCACGTTTCAACTCACAATATACTTTTTGACAATTTCTGAGATTATTCCTCAACATACCATCACATTCACCAATCTTTCAAAACATTTTCAAAATATATAAAATTATCATTAAAAATACCACAACCACTTTCAATTAGAAAAAAACAAACAAACAACAAAACAAAACACTATAGGTGGGTAAGCAATGTGTATAGGTACGATTCAAGTGAAAGACAAAATTGTACGATTTTTCCATTTAATGCCAGCCCAAAAATCATGTAACGATTCTCAATACCCATCCAAAAAGTACTGCAATTAAGCAGCTTCAACGTTAACATTTTCCAACAAACATTGTATTTTTGTTTTTTACTATTAAAAAGACTAGGAACAAGAAATGAAAGACTATCATTCAAGTGAAGAAGTTTATGAATAACCATTCAACTAATGTTAAGAAAGAATGCAATGCTTGCAGTGCAAAATTAACTACCATTTTAAAAAATTAAATTTGAAAAAAAATATCTGAAAATATTTATTATTTTTTTTTTGCATTTAAAAAGCAAAAAATCAGTTGTGTATAATAAGTACTAAATGGCACTTCCCCTCGAATGATTAGCCTCAACGATCATACAATGTCAGCGGATACTACTTACCCCCCAATAAAAAAGTTGTAAACTCAAGCCATTGTAATATGCAAGTTCAAGGGGTTCCATAATTACCACTGTACCTATTATACACTCTTGTTTAAAATAAAGTGTCCGAAAAAAAAGGATATTAATGACAAATTATGCTGATAAAATAGTACAGTTAATGACAAAAAAAAAAACTTTTCTAACAAATATTAAAACACACTACTCAACCATCCATCAGCACTTTACGTTAATGTGTTATTCAATTTTGGAAACATGTTACGTTTTTTTTATTATTGTTCTTTTACAAATCACCTATGCTACAATCCTATTTTAAGGCGAAAAGTCTTCACATATAAAAATAACTTTGGTATTGCTAAATGGCATAGAATAGTTATCTGACCAGATATTTAAACATTGCTGCAAGGTTCGTGTGAGGTGAACATCGTCAAGCTCAACGATGCTTTTTTGTGTCCTTTCATAGTAATATAAACGCTATTATCCAGAAATACTGTACAGACTTTTTTTTCAGTCTCAAAATTAGAAGCGAGACAAAAAAAAACAAAACAGACTAATCCAGTTAAGTACTAAAATCCTAACAAAAAATAATAAAACACTAAATAATAAAACAAAATCTAAAATCGAATACATACTTGAAAAAGCTAACAAAAAAATTTACACAGTACAATTCACTTGCATCTAAGCCTATAAAATAAATTTTTGGGAATGAATTAAACAATTCAAAATTCACCAATTACTTTACTCAATCGCCGTACTACGTCACCAAGGGTTCATCATCGTCGTTTCCAATGTCAACCACTTCATATGTCCTAACGCCCCTTCGGTTTCTGCAACGGTTGATCAATCGAAACTTGACTACTAGTAATCCTACTCCTGCGCATGCAATCAATATCAAGATTGGAATGGCAATGGCCAGCGAAAGCACCGCTACAAAAATAAAACCAAACAAACAATAAATTTCCAGAGTAAAATTTTATAGCCATGCTTTTCAAGAGTAAAAACATTTGAAATAAACATCGACTATTTTCGAAATGTACCTGTTTTCTTTTCTGGTTTATCAGGATTAGCTACAATACAATAATGTCAATGATAAATCAGGTAAACATGATGAAAAAAAACATATAATAATGAACAACAACTTGAAACAGAAATCATTGAAAAATCGAGTGTTGCATGTTAAAAAAGACAAGAAAAACAGTTGTTTGTTGAATAAAAAATATTAAAATGACAAAAATTATAACATACCTGCATAGCATTGATGATCCTCACTTAATGTGAAATTATCTAGGCAGAAACAGAATCCCATGTGACTTGTTTCATTGAACTGAACACAGATTTCATTGACATTACAACTGTGGAGACTCGTCATATTACAAACTCGTGTTGTATTTTTGTCAGCATCTAAAAGTAATACAAAAAAACGTTCTTAGTCGTCGACCAGCTATTTCAAGTGTTTTACATAAAAACAAAAAGTGTTTCTTTTTACCACGAATACATTCTCCTGCAGAATTTCGGATTAACCCAATCAAACACTTGCATTTGCTGTTTAAGCATTTTTCAGTTTGATTGCATTCTTCTTCCCCTTTGCACGCTACCAGGGAAACTACTTTTGCTGTTGTGGCTAAAATAACATTGAATTAGATTAAAATAGAGTAAAACAAACAAAGAGAAACAAAATAAAAACATACAAGGTGTCCCGAAAAATTGACCTATCACTGAATCCACCCATGGAGTACTAAAACTAAATAATTTTAACACATATTATAAAACTAACTAGGTTAAAAAACGGCGTCATGTGTGTGATTTGTAAATTATTCACCGCCAAAAAACGCATTTTTGATTGTTTCAACTAATCTAAACTGGTATCTATAATACCCATAGACATGTGACAACTCCATACCACCAGCTGGTGCTTAGCACATAAATATTATGAAAAATATTAAATCACAAACTACAGCACTGAGAGAGCATTAAAATAAACAAATTATACAGGGTACTTTTCGATTAGATGCCCCACCATTTTTTGTGTACTTGGTTATTGGATTTATTTTGCAGGTTAGGTTAGGGAACAAAAAACAACACAATTGTACGATTTATTTTTTCTCTAACCTGGAAAATAAACCCATCACCAAGTACAAGCAAGTTGCGACGAGAGAGGGGTGGGGCGTCTAAATCGAAAAGCACCAATTATAGGAAACTCAACTTACGTGGTGTTGTGGGTGTTGTTGTGCGTATACGTGGAGTTGAAGGTATAGCAGGGATTTGTGTAGAAACAGAAGGCACTGGATGCCTGGTATTGCATATGGGCAAAGAAAATGTTTCATTTTGCAGAGGAATCAACTGCATTATGGTTCCAGTTTGCTTTTCAATTAGCCCAACAACCAAACTTTGATTTTCCTGTTTCAGGGAAATTTGAACAGGCAAACCAACAACTGGAACGGAAACGATATCAACAAAGCATTAGGTACAGCCATCCAACCTTAAAATAAAAAATCCTGTATTATCATTCAAGCAGTTGGTTATTACCTGGCAAGGTTATGCTATCACCATTGTGATAAGAATGATTTAAATTTTCCGATTTCATTGAAGGAATATTTAAAATGACCTGAACACGCATTGGACTCTCGCAAGGGTCAATTTTTATATCACATTTGAAATCAGAACTCTGCAACAAATTTGTTTAAAATAAGTAATTAATTCGCTTACTATCATGAACTAATAGTAAGATTACAACGAATAGCACTGTCAACGAATAGCACAAAAAATTATGCAAAATGCAGTTTGGACAAACAATGTTATGCAGGTGATTGCTGTATTTCATTTCACATTAATAAGCAATATTTTATAATGTGATTATTTTTTGGCTACATATCTAGATTAACACAAAAATATAATTAAATGAAACTTCATGGTATCTCACCTTATACTTCCCTGAACAGGATATTCCGTAACATTCGGAACTTACGGAACACGTCAAGTCTTGTATTTCAAGAATTTCAAGGTTCTTCTTGTAGGATTGCAAAAAATTACAAACACGTTTCCACGATGAACACCTCGTGGCTTCTTGAGATCCAAGCTCATTGCAATACAGCAGGTCTATGAACACTGTAAATAGACACAACGAAAAATAGATATCGACAAAACGTTCATTACACATCGTTGGTTATTATTCATCATGTCAAACAACAGTAAAAATGAATGATACGATTAAATACATCGTTAGTAACTAATCAATTTTCTTGTAAGAAAATACTATTTTTTCATAGTAGAATAAATATATACATATATGCATGTACTGTTTATATACAGGATGAATCAATAATTATTCCTAACTTTGAGAGGTGATAATTATTACTACAAGCGACATAGAATGAAACATTTTTTATTAATAAACTATAGTCCGGAAATATTCCGTAATAAGCTACAACAAAATCAAGGAAATGAGGATGCCGTATTTTTTTAATGGAAATGTAACGCGTCGGTTTATTCCCAGTATTAAATCAATGTAATACGTCATTCATTTTGTTGCACCTCGCCACGAAATATATTTCCGGACTATGGTTTATTTACAAAAGATGTTTCATTACCTGTCCTCTCACATCTGAAAAGTTTGGAATAATAGTTATTCTGAATCACCCTGTACAGTGACCTGAAAAAAAAAGTGTTTACAAAATTGGCTTATTGTGAAAGTACCGTGTTGTAATAAAATCAACAAGTTGATCAAATTAATCCAAGCCATTGTCATGCAGCTAACTTATTAAACTAGTGTCATTAAACAACTAAAAATAACTTTCTCCATTGGAAACTTTAACTAATGACGTCAGCTAACCTTACTAAGCACTATGTAACCACGGAATGTAACACCCTCTGAATGGCACCGTGTATCAACATGATTCAACACTAATAAAAATTATAATGTATTATCTATAAACGTGTGAAACTTTTATTTAAAATTGTTTACCTGATTGAAATATCACAGATAAAATGAATGTTAAAGATGTACGTTTCATAATGCTTTCATAGTCTTCAACGTATATAAAAATACGCAATAGCAACCAAAGGACGAAAAAAAACAACTTGCTATTTTGCGTCGTTTACTTTTCAATTCCAGGCAGAGACATATATTTTTTGTTTTAAAAAAATATATACCTGAACCACAAATCAACACAATGAAGCTTCAGAAATAATGTGTACAAACTCAACCAAAAATGAATGAAACGATTGGGTTGAACTTGAAATTCAATGGAATGTATAACGAGATGAAACTTCCATGAGTTTACTTCCAATCCAAGCAACCAAAAGAGAACAACAAAATTGAATCCACTAAAGGCACTAATTGATCCTAGACCAGTTTGATATTAGGATAATAGATGGCGCGACATGACTGGTTTCAGAATACGAAACTGAAACCGCAGAAGACATAATTAAAATTGTAAATAAAACATATAAAATAAAATAAAAGTATAAATAAATAAATAAATAATGCAATTAAAGGTATAAAAATAAACTTAAATAAAATACAAAAATAAAAATATATAAAGACAAGAAATGAGCCCTGTGGTAGGCAGGGTTTCCGTAAGTACGTACTTAAGTACAAGTACAAGTACTTTCTGAATAGGTATTTTAAAGTTCTTTAAAATACAAGTACCAAGTACGGCTTCATAAATGTACTTAAGGCCAAGTACCAAGTATACGGTACTGAAGTACAAGTACATTACCAAGTACATTACGTAATTTT
>JAQIWH010002975.1:0-21876 GCA_034695005.1 Cryptops parisi | reverse complement strand
AAACAAAACAATATCATACATTTAATACGTTTCTTTGTTTTTCCTAACCTAAACTGCAAAATAAACCCATACAAAATTAACCAAGTACAAAGCAAATATCAACATCAGACTCTCCCCGGCTATAACAGGAAAGAACCGAACAAAAGTTTCACCTTGGTTTCACCGGAGACGTTTATGGACTTTGTCCCCCCATCCAAGATTATTATTCTTTACTTCTGTCTGGTACACGATTGCGACTGCTCATGCCTCGCACTTGACCAAAGACATGTCGGCTGCGTTTTAATAACAACTTTATATTTCGAAGAACTGCTAGGAGCATGGCAATATTGAGTGTTTTGAGATCTCTTTCAAATGTAGGAAGATTGCAACAACCACGTTTAGTATCTGCAGGTTAGTTAGAAACAAGTCAAACGTAAAAATGGGTTACTTTTCTACTCAATGAAACGAAAGAACCCATGCTTAGAAATTAGTTTCGTGCGTTACCTTAAACTGGATGGGTACCAAAGTTTACCGCTGGATGTTTGCTTTGCTAACTTTAAAATTAGACTGATACAGAATGTGCATAACGCCATGATATTCTTATGTTTTTGATGTTTGTTGTTTAATACTAAAAAGACGCTGTGTAGTAGTGTATAGCAAACTACAAATCTCGAATACATACAGATGGTAGTTTGGTACCAACTACCAACCAACCATTACAATTTGTGTGCTATGAAATAATACACTACTAGTATATCTTACAGGAGGACTCTTCAACATGATTAGCATCTATGCATCTACAAATCCAACCATTACATTTTGGTACTTTGAGGCACACCTGGAATTTATTTATAATAGTGGATGTGATCAAATAGTTTGGTACCCTGTTGAATTACACACATCCAATGAAAGCCATCGTTGGTAATGTCAATATCGTAAAACTACATACAGCTTTATGATAGTGTCATTGGTTCTATGACATCCTTGAGGTAACTCTTGGACATCCATGTTAGTATATACATGTTAGTTACAGAACTTGTACAGTTCAGCTAGGTACTGAACATTCTAACTACACTTTGTGTGTGCTTATTTCACAACTACTGGTACATGCAGATGTCGCAAGAATTGAAACTCTTGTTTTGTAGACATCGATGAAGCCTCCAAAAAATCTTATTGGCATAAGACAACATTTAAAACATAGCAATATTTTGAAAATTCATAGGAATGCTGGACATTCTGTAAGATATTCAAGAGAACTAGCTGTACCTGGCGTAGCATACGCCGGAATCAAACGGGAATCTCGTTTGATTCCTGTTTCGTTCTTCAAACGTCAGGAATCTCGATTCAAATCTTGCCAAGTCAGCCATCGTGTTTCGGCCAATCAGTCAGCAGAGACCCTATTGTACTCGTTACCTAAGCGTTTTATACATATAGATTGCAGGGGGCATTATCAAGGGAATCTGTGAAAATGTTTTAGACATTTTTTGCACCTCTTGATAAATAAATAAAAAATTTCGATGACAAAGTAAATTCAGGGCCTTCGATTTTATTTTCCTTATGGTATTATCAGATCCCTTTTTTATCAAATTCATTTGGTACATTTTTCCTGGAGTTGGTTGTGCGATTACCATGAGTAAAAAATTAATTTTTTTTCTCAGCTAATCAAGCAAGATGGATGAGCGGTCACAAACGTATTATGATTGTTGCACCGTCAAGGTTTCAATGGAATAAGTTCAAAGATGCCTTCCATTTCTACCTATTTCTTGGAGTAATACCATTGACTGCACTTACGTTTGCTGTGAACGTGTTTGTTGGACCAGCTGAATTAGCCGAGATTCCTGAAGGATATGAGCCAGAACCTTGGGAATATTCCAAGGTAATAACTTTTATCTCGATGTTATAATTCCTGGAGATTATATTATTTTTGTTGTTGATTTACATGTTTGTTTTGCTATTGATTCACAAATTTTGTCAATAACAATGTTTGGTTTACTTGTTTAGGTAATTCATTGACTTAGTCATATTAATGTTAGGAATTCATTTTGCAGAATCCAATTGAGAGATGGTTTGCCCGATACATCTATGCAGGCCACCAGCAAGATTATGAAAAATTGCTATTCAAGTATAAAGAAGAGTATGAAAAACGTGATTTACGGTATGAATCCTAGATTTCATTGCTTCAACTTAAAACAGGATAGGTTATTTTTACATAGAATGATAGGCATTATACTGTATACCATGACTCTACCATGTTGTCCATCCTTAAGTAGTTGGTATCAGGTGTCTTGGTTATGGTGTTTCATGATTGTTCAATCATGAAACATGCTATAGGGATGCAACTGTGTAAAATACAAAAAATATTCTTTCCCAATACAGACAGGTTGCTTCATTTATATGTTACAGTAATCGGACAGGTTTTGCATTTCTGCATCTAACATATCCTAATTTAACCTTTTATTTGCATCTTTAAATGTAACAATGTATCATGTTAAGCAGAAATTTTCACTCCTTAGTTTGAATTCAGGAAAAAAAAAGGTAGTATTTTAATGTTGAATTGCAATGGTTGAATCGCAGTGGCAAAGTATGAGTGACGATACGGAGTAGTGGCATGTTTTGTTTAAAAAAGAAACTGGAAAATTGTAGTTATTTGTTTGTTACATTATTTGAGATTTAGCTTTTAGTGACAGTTTTTAAATTGCGGTTTGTTGACATTTTACTGATTTTAGTATAAAAAAAAAAAGCTTGACTTTTAGTATCTTAATTTCTTGGTCAGATCTAAGCCAAGTTGTGAAACATGTTGGGAACAATTGACACTACATGAAACTTAACACTTCCTTATTTTTAGTTTGCTCACGTGGAAGATCCAAGCAATGATGGGTGAGCGTGGTGATTACCAAGCTTGGTATTACAAACCAGTAACTGCCAAGTATATTAGACAATATCGACGACAGACACAAGAAGCAGCAGATGCTACTGGAGAGTTTTAAACTTATCCTGAGAGAAGGTTGTAGAATTTGTATATTGTACAAACATGTAACTGGTGTATTAGTCAACAAAGTTATACATAGAATTAGAATAAACTTGACGCAAGTGATTATTTAAAAATAATTTCCCTTGTAATGAAGTAACTTATATTTTTCCTGTATCAATATCATTTTATGGACCGTACTTGATTATGATCTTGTTTTACTTTGTTTGCCAACACACTATAGCAGCATTGCAAATTTACCAACATGCTACATATTTTTAATTTTCTTCTGTGAAGCTGTTTGATGGTTCAAATATTGCATTCTTAACACAATATTTTGTAGCCATGATCATCTTACTACGACTCCCAACGTTTAATGTTGTATGTAGTCATGACCAACTTACTCAAATGCAAGTGTTTAATGTTGTAAGCACCAGTATATCCAATTATTGTTACAAGCTTTTATTTAACTTGGCTGGGTGTCTTAAACAGTTTCAAATCGTACGAGTCATTTTTAACCAGGTTCAAAAAGTTTCAATGTTTCAAATCGTACATGGCATTTTTAACCAGGTTTGGTGTGGAGAGACTTGAAATTTGGTACACACTTTAGTACCGCGTGACGATTGAATCTATCAAATTTTCAGGAATCAAATGTAATGTCAATTTACGAGCTATTGGCACATGGTCGCTTTTTCAAGCAGTGTTGCTGATGCTCTGAACAACATGTTCGTTAGCATTTCTTTTTGAATACCATCTTACTAAATCACAATATGGGGTCTGGCATGCATATTAAAAAAGTTAAACATCTGATAACCTTGAAAATAAAATCCAAGGTCACTTCCAGTAACTGCATTGGATTGCCCATGGTCGATATACATGATAATTCAATCAGAATTTTCATAAAATAAGCAGCTGAAAAGTTATTGAGGGTGGACGACTCGCCCTGCACATATTATGCATAGTTAGGTGACCATACGTACTTTATATCACCGACCTTTATTTTGATTTTTCCTCTATTTCCTCGTGATTACTGTGAGGTGATGAGCAAATCAAAAAATAAAATTATTTGGTTAGGTTAGCAAATTTTATTCGGTTAGCTTCACTTGTGAGCATAAAGCAAAACTCGCATAAATCGAATTACTGACAAATTGCATGAAACGTATTCTTAAAAAGCATTTGTTTGTCTTTTATTTTCGCCATGAAAAATATGGTCACCGTAGACATACATAGTTCAAGCTCATTGTTGAAAGTAAAACATTCATCTGAAGAAACACTTAGTTTTTTTAAATTACTTGTTTAGTATCACACCAAAAGTTGTACTTCGTATTTATTTTTTATCAAGCTTTTTTCATAGGTATGCTGTTGAAAGTAGTGATCTTACCCATATGATGTTCACTCGGTACATTTTATTACACCCATCATTATTTGATGCAGGTTCATGTGATAATATACATGACCCAATGTTATTACCCATTCATTGCAAAGCACTTTGTTTGAAATGGGTGGAGACGTTTGTGTCACTCCGTATTTTTCACAAATCGAACTCAGGATCATTGCCTGATGAATTGAATTGAATGATCACTGATATGAACTTTGGAATTATCAAATGCATACATAATATTTCTTCATTAGATGGAATATTTGTTTCTCTTATTATAAGAGCAAGACATACGCATCAGAACATGAAGTTTATTATTTTATTCATTTTATATAAATTTATCTAAATTTTCAAGCCATATGTTTTTTGTAAAATTCAAAAGAAAATAGCGTTAACTTTATTCAGCATGCTACTCTCTAAAAATCCAGCTTAAATTATACAAAAATCAAAGACAACTAAATCAAATGGCAACTTAATGCATCAAGTTGTGGATCCCGAACTGATGAAGTATAATGTTTAAAATGTTTTTAACATAATTGACATTACAATGTAACATGAAGATTTATTATATCAGGAAGTATCCTATCTTCTTCAATATAATGAAGTTAATAGAATGCCCAGGATTCACAACTCAAAAGGGCGTACAAAATAAAATGGAATGACATTAAAAAATATATATAGGTATATATATCTCCAAGCTCGGTGCTAGTTTGTTTTTCAAAACTGAAGTACAGAACGGAAGAAAAAATTTATGACATTTTTCATACAAGGCAAACAACAATCTACTTTTTTATATGTAGTATAACCGAACTGTTGATGTACTGACAAGCAAATCATCATCGAAGAACTTTGTTTCTATGACGACGTTTCCACTGAAAATACAAAGAAATCCACTGATTAGTAATTGACCTATTTGAAATTATGCACCATGTTCTAATCTCAATTAGATCTATTACACATTAAGCAGCATTATAATATCTTTAGTGGTAAAAATATAATTTGAGATTAGAGTTGAGACAGTTATACAGGGTGTTCCTAAAAAGTCTGGCCAAAATTTTAACCACAATGTATTTAATATTTACTTCAAGATATTTGCAGGCATCATTTGGGATTCAGGAGCAGCTTCTATCAAAGACTGCCACGTGTTAGTAGAGTTTGGGATGACGAATCCAAATTCAAAATGCCATTCTGGAAAACAAAATGAAGCCCATTAACATTAAATTTCCAAGATTAGTCGACAGGTGAGTTGGCATCTGTAGCGAAACATTTTACCACAAGTTAATAACAGGACTGTCATGTTACGAATTCATCACTTAGCCAATCAAAAGTCGGTGTGGTCACATGATGAGTTAGTCACATGACCACACTGGTTTCTGATTGGCAGTGATAAATTTCGATATGAATTTGTAATGTGACAGTCCCCTCTTAGTCATAGGATTGTTACCTTCCAGTACTTTTCCTTTGAAAAGAACTTTTTGTTCTAGTTTGAATTTTTCCATTTGTTCTGTCGATGAAAAATTTACTTCTCTAGACACAGCTCGACACTTCAAAATTTTCTTAGGTACACGAGCTGAAATAACAAGCAATTGTTTCGTAAGCTGGTTTATTTCACCGATTTGCAACTTAACTAATGATAGTTCAGAATAATAAGTTTCAAGTTCTCAAAGTTATGTGAAATAATGAAATCATTGCACGAACCTTCATGTTCCACACCTGGCAGAGAACTGAAGAAGAAAAAAAACGATATTAAAATAATGACCATCGTTAGCTGCAAATTTTTTAACTTCTTATTCTCATTTTTGTTATGCCAGAAACGAGAAAGCAATCATAGTACAGGTTGGACCTCACTAATCCAGAATTCACTAGTCCGGCAGCAGCTTCGGTGGTTCGGGGCGATTGGAATCTACAGTAAAATTTACAGTGAATACTTTGGTTCATAATTTTTAAATTTACAGTGAATACTAATAATTGTTAAATTTTCAGAAACCGTAAGTGAATACTCTGGTTCATAATCTTTAAATTTACAATCGATTTTGCCATTTTCCCTCAAGATGGTTCGGAAAATCCGCTAATCCGGCCACTTTTTGGTCCCGAGCTTTCCGGATTAGTGACGCCCAACCTGTATTGAGGTGAAATAATACTTACAGGTTTTCCATGCTCTGCCAAAGAATAGTGCCCGTGTCGGCATCACGCAGATTCATCCAATTTCTGTGCCAAGTTAAGATTCTTGGAAGCCATAAAAGTTTGGATAAAAAATCTTTGCAAGATGCTTCGTTTCCTCGTATAGATAGAATCAATTACCAACCTACATTTGCAAAGTACCTACATGTACCGATATTAAGTGTCAAATTATGTTTTTTACTTTTAGAATCAAGTTTTTAAACTACTGATATGACAAACACAAGCAGGCAGACAAGACTGACACAAGAATCTTTAGTTTGAACATTGATTATTTAAGAAAATTTGTTTTTATTGATGAAAATGCAGAGTATTTTATTGCATCAAGACCAAGTGATTAATTAGTAGCTATAGCCAAGGCCGGATTTAGTAGTTTTCCACCTATAGGCCCCCACAGGGGAATTCAGTATTCTTCTTGCCCAAATTAAACACATCAATCAATGAAAATAATAAATTGTAAGTTTAGTGTAAGTGCAAGAAATATTTCAACATTTGTACACTTAGATGTATAATTCAATGTTTTATGCCACCCTAGGCCCGTGCCTATAGGACCTAATGGGAAATCCGGCCCTGGCTATAACTTTAAAGCTACCACTCTAAAATTGCAATCTAAGCCACCAGTTTCTAAAGTGACTGCATGAAAAATTAAGTGTAATTAATGACATTTTTAAACATTAAGTTAATTTTGAAAATTTTTTTAGATGGTATTCAAAAAACTTGTCTTCCAGTAAAAAAACCAATGTTAGATGTTTCGTCAAAGTCGTGTTAAGTGAAGATGCCTTTACTTAAAACATATTAATTCTTCTCAAATGAAGTAATCTATCCGAAAATATTACAATGAACTCGAGAAGACAGCTTAGAATTTTTGCTAATTTAATTAAGGAAGTTCTTTGGTGGAAAAACTAGGCCATTGATCATTACCATGTTTATTGATTATTGTCACTCAACCAGCAACACAACCCATTAACCTGTTTATTCAAATGTTGGCACGCTGTCCGTGCTACAACACGCCTTTGGAGAATAATAAATTTCAATCCAATAAGAATATTATCACCTATAATAACAAGTGCTCTTAATAGAAATATATACAAAATAATACTACCAAAAGGATACAACTTAAATCCACGTAGGATATCTTCGGCTCTAGATGGCATTTTCAACTTCTTCTTCTGATTGTGTCAATGAGGTTTTCTCGCTACCATTATGATCGACAAATCCAAGGTGATAAAGCTCCACTCGAAGTCTTCAACTAGGGTGTTATTCGAAAAATAAAATTAGCAATTCAAAGCAAGCTGACATCGATAGCTGTCAATTGTCAAGATGTTTTATAGTCGTTACATACAGATACAACATCTATAACCGATCGATACCACAGGTTCAATTGGATTTCTGCTTTGCACGCCGCCTTCTTGATGGAATTTGTTTTCGTTTCTCAATGAATATGCTTACAAAAAAATCACTCGTACGTCCTCTTTCAACTACTTAGTAGTTAGTCCAATTCCAGAAAATGAAGCAAATGATTGAAATATTCTAATAAATCCTACCACGAACGATGCAAAAAAAATTGTTGCTAGGACAAGCGTCAACTGATCGATACACTATGGAAGACTACTCACAGGATGATATCACACACACTGGCTACGTTCACGTTGGACGCTTTTACGCTAAAAACGCTCATAAACGTCCAAATATAGTCGATAACCAATATAGGTTCTATGTAAATTAGAAAGACTTATCGACTATTTTTGGACGTTTATGAGCGTTTTTTGCGAAAAAGCGTCCAACATATTTGTAGCCATTGTGTTGCCAACTCTTGAACACAGGGTGTCGCCAGATTGGTTCCAGAAAGTAGCTAAATGTCGCAAAATTGTTAGTTGAAAAGTCGCTATATTGATAAATATAACTAAAACATTTTTAAAAAAAACATTTTATTTATGAAAATATATTTTTAAAAACTTAAAATATTAGCATGTTTTTAGAAACGAAAGTAGCCAAATTTGTCGTAAGTAGCTGAATTATAAACATTGTAGACAAAAATGCTAAAAAGTAGCTAGATATGGCGACAAAGGCGCTGAGTTTGGAACACTGCGCCAATAGATTCTTGTAAACTATTTTTTTAAAATTTGTTTGAAATATAGGTAATATTTTTTATCACGTGATTTTAATTAATAAAAAAATGTTAACGTGAAAGTTTTTAATTATACATTATTTTTTTTTTGGTAATGATATTTATCTTGCTTGTAGAATAAAGAGTGTTGAGGGCTTCATATGAGCTCGACATTAGCGTGAGACAGACAAAATTGAGAAATTAGTAGTTACGACGTCCACGTCAGAAGGTTGTTATGAAAGGAATCAAAGGATAAACAGTTTAGCATAAACAGGTGAGAGTGTTGATGCTTATTGACTGGGTGTTTTTAAATCCTGCAGTTAACAATCGAGTGTTATGAAAAATGAGAAAAGAAAAGATATATTATGTAATGTTGGACAAGAAAATCTTAAAGGAAATAAGTTTTTCCTTCTTCGCATTTCTTGTGGCTCTTTAACCGCAGATTAGTGACCCAACACGTCGATTGTAATGGCTTAGTGAGAGTCTGTTTTACGCAATCAGTAGAATAGGCTGTAAATCACAGCCAAGTGTTTAATTTCACTCGAAAAGTTTATAAATTGAGCAACCCCTTGGCAATGTGGTGAGTTTTTTTTGGCTTTTGAACGTACGTACGTACTACGCGATTTTTGAAGATTCGATGTCATGGAACTTTACGAAATGTGTGAGATGCAAAAAATTAATGGATGTCAAAAGCATTTTTAGTATACGGTGTTAGATTTTACACATCTAGGCTAATGCATTTTTTAATGAATGTCTTTAAGTCACATGGTCACTTCAAGATAACAGTTTCAAGTTGTCTCAAAGACAAGGTTGTCTTGTTTTTTTTTTCTTCTTTCCATTATAAAGAGAACACTCGTTGAATTTTCCCCGTTGAACCATGACAATACTATATATATACCGTATATGGTATTATGTATATAGTATTACCACGGTTGAATAGAATATGCTAAATCCACTGGACAAAATTGTGGGTTTGATAGTCTTATTTTAAGTTAACGTAAAAGTTTGATTCGCCATGCTTAGCCGCTGAATGCAATATCGAGATGTAATATAGACAACATCAATGTGTGCTTTTGTTGAAAAAACAAATAGCACATAGTATATACTAAATATAATATTGGTTTTTTGGTCTGGTAGTTGTCAGCTTGGATATCTGAATGTAAGATATCGAGCATTTTAGCATTTAAAACTTGAGTGTCAATTGTGACTATGGTTAAACTCGCATGGTAAAACATGGGCATGGGCATACTAATTAGCGGTGGTATCTGAAAACATATAGGCATATTAGGCCTATAAAGTTCTTGTAAATGGTTCTTTAGAGTGAGCATAGTGAATCAACTATGCTCTGTGAATTAACAAGCTTTTCGTTTGAAAATAAAAGTATGTTTTCATCAACTTTGAATTCAAGAAAACTCAAATTGCTATACATAGGAGGTTAAGAAATAAGGTCACAATAATTGCAATATATTTTTTGAAGAATTGTTGTACATGTATGCTAAGCACTTTTGTGAGCATATCTCTTTACTGGCAGTATGACTTGAAGTGCTGTATGCATGTTTCACAATGAATGTGTAATAAATAGTGTCTAAAACTAGCATCTAGTGACAACAAATTACATTCTGTGACTGCAAATTCTTGGAGTTACATCTGCAAAGTCGAGGAGTTGCAATTGGCATGGATGTACAAGTGACAAAAACTAAATGGAGGGTTATCATGCTGGAACGTCTGCAGTCACCTAAACACGTGTTACCATGAAGAATTCACTGTGTAACTCATTGCATATCGAGCATTCTAAGTGAATTCAGAGCAACTAACATCACAATTAGATTATTTATGGGAAAAAAAATTGAAGTTATTCTTAGATTTTTCTCCCCAGAAATCGCAGCTTAAACTGATAAATGTTAAGCAAATAGAGTAGGAGATGTTGAATATCTGGAGATGTCATTGTTCTCAGCTTCAGTTTTTGAGACGTTTTCATAAAATTTAATGAAAATATCAATAAGTAGTACGCATTTTTCTAGGCACACTGCTTCATGGACATTGTTTTTGTGATCCCTTGTTAGGTTAAAGTTCATCTTGAATTCGTTGAAGATGTGCCTTGTAACTTGATCCTTGGCAGAAAATGATAAATTGACAACTTTTAATTTCAGACAATCAAAAAGATGGCAGGCGAATGTGGCGCACCGAATCCACTTGTGCATTTGGCATCACACATAACTCAAGATCAAAGTTTGAAGCAGGTAAATAGTTTTTCAAGATTTGAGTCTTTTTCTTTCTTCTGGGCTTTTATGTTAATATTCTCAGGTGTCGATTTTTTTGTGATGTTGTTATCTTCATATTATATTCATCATCTTTATGATGTTCATCTTGATATGTATTGCAGGAAGGACATCACACTTCTGCTTTTCTACAGGGTGATCCATTGCAGGGACATCTTCCAGTATGAAACACTTTTGTTTTTGTAATTTATTGGTTGTGTCATGTTAAAGTTTGTGAGCTAATGACTAGTTTATTGGTTTTTTATTTTAGTTACGAGATGGCACAGCAGAACAAAATGTAAATATTCAACATTCTTGAATGATGCTTGTCAGAATAATGATAACATTCGATGTAAGCTAAACACACTGTTTTTTTTTAGTTTGTGCAAGAATTTCTACGTGAATCACATTCGTTGAACTATACAGCTCCTAGTTCTTTTCACATGGGAACGCTGCTAGATGAAATGAAAGAAATTGAAAGTGCAACAACAAGACAGGATGAAAGTAGAGGTAACTTGGCAATGCTGAAGTTTCTGTGCATGTACATATCGTGTACATATACTCTTGTAAAATATATATAGACCGTATTTTTTAAACTATTATGACATGTCGTAAAATATATATATAGACCGTATTTTTTAAACTATTATGACATGTCTTATACAAGATTTCACATAAAACGCTCTCTAGCTGCATCGTATATTCGTGGGCATTTTAATATAAATTTTAACTGGGATCGGCACCACTCTATGCGAATGCCAAAAATTAGGACGGAACAGATTTTATTTTATTTTTAACGATTGAGCACTGTTCACTAAATTAAACATCACTAAATGATTCTAAAGTTTGCATGTAACCATCTGTCTTTATTCCCCGGGGTAGAGGAACTGAACTACAGAATATTGAATTAGGGTATTTAAAATGGTAACTACTGTTCAAAAAAGGGTGGAAGGTCACAGCACAGGTTGTTGTTCACTAGAATTTTTATTCGTTTATTATTGAAGTTATAGTAAATAATAAATCGATAAAATAAATAGGAAATAATACAAATTTCACGTATTAGAAAATAGATAACAATGAAAATTAAATACTGTAATACTGGCCTGTAGATCACTTTTAAAAGTTTAATTTATGGAATCTACTATTACATGGACGCTACTTTTGAGAAGCTTCACGCTTTAATTTGAGTCCAAAATTTGATTAGCAGAAGCCCAAATGATGTATAAACCTATAAAGATGTTTAAACCAAACAAGCTGTTGTTTACATAAGATGTTAAAAAAAGTGCAAAATCCCTCAACTGTGGAACTGTACATGTGCGATACTACATTAGTATTTACATGAATGCTATATGTACAAAGTATATAGCAGAGTATATTATACGGTATTTTTTGTGTTGTTGATTATGTCTTTGTTACTCCTGTAGGCAGTACCTTTGCAGCTGCTCACATTTGGTCGGAGGAATATTGCAAGCAAAGCCCCACACCTTTCGATACAGACCAAAATTGGGTTAGAGATTATCAAACCAGTAATAGTTTTCTGAACATAACACCCCATGCTGATTTGAGGTGGGCTTCAGATTATCTTACCTCACCTCAAGAGTAAGTATTACAAACAACAACAACCAGTTGCTATTCTGATTATCTATAGATACAAGTTAATAGTGAAATTGTTCTACTGTGTATGCATCTGCTAATATAAGTTTTAATTTATTTTTTTAAAGCTCACAGGATGCTAGAGATTTGAACGATGGCAAATGGAACAATGATCCAGATTTGAGTAGGATTGCAAATGAAATAGTGGAATCTACAGATGATCCCAAGCTCTCCAATTCTGAGGTAGTTGAACTTTTAAGTTTTCAAGAAAGGATCAGTACATGATTGACAAATTGATCAGTACATGTCATTTGCATCCATATAAAGTTTTGTTTTCACTATCTATTACAATAGCAGTGTTTTCCAATTAAATTTTTTGTCGCAATATTTGTTTGAATTTTGTACAACATAATGGTATTTTTTCAACTTTTTGAGTGTACCACATCAATTAGTAAACGTAAATGCTCCTAACAGACAGAAATTGTCTTAATTTAAGGACAAATACCTTTAAATTGAAGGTATAACAGCTTAGGTAAAGGTTTTGCGGAACACCATTTGGGAAACACTGCTCTATAGGATAATGTTCAAATATCGATAAAGTTTGTGCAGTTTTCCAAGCTGACTTGAGAAAAACGTCCAGGATGGTTATTTGATAATATAACATAAAACTCGTTTTATTTTGCATTAATAGAAATTTTGTTGTGCTGAGGTTTATACACAGTGTGATACAAGTTAAGCTAATCTTGCTGTAGAGGAACCCACTTCATATACATTTTTCAGCATTTTAAGCACAAAACACCTATGTGTTGATTTGGATACATTATGCTAAGTAGTCAATTTTTTTTATTTTTTTAAAGTAAAATTACATTTGGTTTCTACTTGTAATTTTGACAAATTGGTTATGAAGATCAGAGAAGGATTTGGTTTTATCATTAATTCCACTAAGACTACTATTTTTTTTTTATGGTCCAATGCCTGTTGAAGTTTGTTTGTTATTTTTAGTCCAAATTTGCTTACTCAATTAGGGCATCTTCCAATTTTCTTCATTTCTTTTGGTGATTGATATCTGTTACAGTTTTTCAAATTTTTGAAGAAAATTGGAAGTCAAGAAGAAGCTTTTAATCCAAGTGCAACAAAAGTCAATACTAGCATAGACGAGAGTTGGGCGGCTGACTATCTGTCAAGATCTACCGATGCTGTAAGGATTTTAAATTGAATTACCATTAAAAAATTAGAAATGCTTTTTTTTTTTATATTTAGTGATAATAATTCACTTGGAATGCATTCCAATGATACCTTAATGCATCTATATGTGTGCCAATGCTTCAGATATACTATCTTTATGATAATGGCTAGTTTGAGGGGGGGAGAGTATACAAAAACAAAATTGAAAGCTCACATGAAGAGGAAGATATACATGTTATTAGCATCCAAAATTCATTAAAAGTCACTTATTATTCACTCACATTTTGATTGTATTATTTTGGATTGGAGATTTTTGTATACAGAATCCAATATTTCATTTTTTTCAGAAGGATTCACAGGCAGCAGCATGGGTTGACGAATTCACATCAAAACCTGTCGCGGTTGAACAGGAGCCAGATTTTTGGGAGAAGCTACAAAATGAATGGAATACATTGGCAAAGTTAGTATTCCTCGTACTATCGTCGTCTTCAGTTGATTCATGCATTAGATTAGAACTTCTGCTGCACTGCGCAACAGTGAAACTCGCCAAAATAGTGCATCTTGTGATTAGTTAATCTTAAGTTAGCGAGGTGACTTAAAATTGTAAGGCTTCGCTTTTGTTAATTGTGAAGCTTTTCCTAATTTGTGAATCTTAAAAAACCTTATACAGTAGTACTTCGCTTTTTGGCATTTTTCTAATATGGCAGTTTTCAAATACAGTCTCAGTGGTGTCTCTCTACTCCGACATGTCCAGTCGGCAGGTAGCAGGTTGCTATATGAAACTTTAAATGTAAAAAAACAAACAAAGTGAAACTGGACGAATTTTGTGAGCAATACAATGATACTGAAGCTGAACTTAATAACTGCCGTACATAGGTTTTTCCCCCTTGTTTTGATAATTTGTAAAGTATTGTGCGGTTATTTGGTTTATTAATGAACAATGATTTGTTCCCAAATTACAGTAATTTAACAATATGCAGTGATTCCACACCTGCTGGTTCAATATACATCTGATTAGAACAACTCAATGTCCATGTTCTGTGCCTGTCTTGCTCTTTTGTCATGACATGTTCAGTGTAGTATTCATCTTACTTTCATATTGTTCTATAGGGCTGGCTCAATTGCATACTATTCTATGATAGTGTGAACACGATATTATGCTTTTATATATGTGTTTGGAAGTGTAAAAAAAGACAAGTGATTGTATCGGGTTGATTAAAACTTGTTTTTTTTTCATTACAGGGACGAAAGTGGCGAGGATCATCCGTGGCTTTCTGATTTTGAATCAGTCGCCAACTTTTCTAAGGTAGAGTGTTTGGTTTGGTAATTGAAAGATTACTCGGTGTTTCCCACATCACATGTTTATCTTGCTGACCATCAATTCATCACATTGGTGCAGTTACTTTGCAAGTATTGTAATTACATCAACACTTTCGATTGATTAGGAATATAAATTTGAAGAGAACAACCCAGTTAAAGAGCATACCTCACCATTTGAGGAAGGCTTGAAGAAGCTCCAAGAAGGTGATATTCCTACTGCAGTACTGTACTTTGAAGCAGCTGTTCAGAAAGATCCTGCACATGTTGAGGTAACCAAAATTATTTTATTTTTTTATGTCACTTGGCATGAAAAAGTGCTAACATCATTTCTACATATAGGCATGGCTTTATCTTGGTACAAGTTTGGCAGAAAATGAACAAGATCCAGAAGCTATTATTGCATTAAGGCGGTAAGAATTGTTGCTTATTCAAACACAAGTTACCTTTAAGCAAATTTGTGTTGCGTGCTACGTGAGCATTGTTTATATATATGAAGGGTTTCAGGCAGCATAATATGGTAAGCCACACTTTTTCAAAAAAAGGACATTTTCACATCATCAAACTGTTCTTCAGTACTGTTTCTAGCTTGTTGTTTTGCCACTTTCTGGATTTTCCAGAAAATAACAGCATAGTATAGAGAATCACCTTGTTGCTCAGTATGGTACTTTATGGAGTTTCTCACTAGAAAAATGGCCCTACTGAACAATTTAAAAAATGTGGCTTACCATCTTATGCTGCCCAAAGCCCTTAATATATATTTTTTGTTTGTCACACAATCTTTTCATCATTTTGATCATATGTGATTTTCATTACAGTTGCCTGGATTTAGCACCCGGAAATCTAGATGCTCTTATGGCTTTGGCAGTTAGTTACACCAATGAGTCGTACCAGGAACAAGCATGTTACATGTTGAAAGATTGGTTGAAACATCACCCCAAATATAAACATTTAGTTACTACTGAGAACCCTCCTCATTCAAAATTTGGGATAATGTCTATTATGAGCAGGCAAGACATTTATTGAAATATTTCATAGTCATTATCATTAAATATTTGTATAGTTGAATTGTGTAATCAGTCAGTTTGGCTATGAAGTATTTAATTTTTTAGCATGCTATTTTTTAGTATTCAATTTTTTAGACTGGTTATTGAAGTATTTATGCTAAATTGTTTTTTTTTTGTTGTTTTTTTCAGAGATTTGTACAATGAACTAATGGAATTGTACCTAGGCGCTGCTAATGCATCACGTTCTGAAATCGATGCTGACGTTCAGTGTGGTTTAGGCGTTCTCTTGAATTTGAGCGGTGATTATGATAAGGCAGCAGATTGCTTCCGTGCAGCATTGCAAGTGAAACCAGATGTAAGTCATAATCAGGCTTTTTTTTGTTTAAGGCATGTTTTCATGTAAGTAGCATTAGTAAACAAAATGGGAGACAATTCAGTCAAGAAAGAATCGGGCTTTATCTCGTAGGAACCCATCCCAATTTCGATTCACCATGTCAAGTTTATGAAAAGTTTATAACTTTAAATGAACTGTTTTGTATAATGGACGTATTTGTTTTGTTTTTTCTCATTTTCATCTTGTTCGTTGTGAACTGTATTGATCTAATTAAAGTTTGACATTGTTAACTACTAGTTTATTGCAAAATATTAGTTGCAATAACTGATTTACCTGGACCTCTAGAATATGTTTATTTTTTAAGTACCATAATGTGAATGTGATTTTCAATATTGCAAGTCTTGCAAGCCTACTGGTTTTACAGATCTAGTTGAGCTAATATATGGAGGGATCACTTGAAATTTTTCAGGACGCTTTGTTATGGAATCGTCTTGGTGCCACTTTGGCCAATGGTAACAAGTCGGAAGAAGCTGTCCAAGCATATCACCACACTTTGGCTTTATCGCCTGGCTTCATTCGTTCACGCTACAACCTTGGAATCAGTTGTGTCAACTTAGGCGCTCACAGGTAGATAATTGCTTTTATTTATTTATGTTTTAAATTTTATTTTATGGTAAATAAGTTATATTTTTTATACGAGGGTTGTGAAAAAAGTAGTGACAATACCTCTCTCACTGAGACACGGAAATCTGTGCATGTGCTGTTTGGGGTCTGACACTAGTGGAAGATTTTCTTGGGGTACTCTCGTTTCCTCCTGCATCATCAAACCCTGTTCCTTCACTTTCACCATCACATGCACAAGTGCCCATTTCTCAGAGAGAGAGAGAGAGGTGTCACCACTATTTTTTTTAAAACAATATTTGTGAATAACTCTTCAGTGTGCTAAAGTTACTTTATCACCAGCAAAAAGTTCTTGATGGAAATGTTGACAACTATTTATTAACTTAATTATCAGTTGCTGTTTGTAAAATGTCGTGTTTTCTGTTTTTTGCAGGGAAGCTGTTGAGCATTTTCTGACGGCTCTGAACTCCCAAGCCTCAAGTATAGCGTTGCATGGCAGAAGTAAACCATCTCTAGCATCCGAAAATATTTGGTCCACGTTACGCATGGTGTTGTCATTGATGAATAGGACTGATATGTACACGGCAGTGGATAACAGAGATTTAGGTGTTTTAAATGAGGAGTTTCAACTACCAAGTTAAGTCGACACTATTGTGGTTACACAAAAATTATGATTGTTTGTTATTTTTTATTGTTTAGTTTCCTGTATATGTATATTATATGTATATATATATATACATATATATATATAATAATAAAATAGTTATAAATATTTTATAAATATATAATATAAAATATTTATAAATATTTTATAAAAATATATATGTATTAGAAATATATCATTATATATTAGTATATATACATACACTATATAGATATATATTTTATCTATCTATATATGTATAATATATACGCATACATATACATTTTAACGTAGAAATCAAAGTGATTAGTTTAAACATTTATACCACATCATGAGTGGCGAGTAGATTTACCGAATGTGCATTTATTATGAACTTATTTTTTATTAAGACAAATCAATATTATTTAGATTATTCTTTTGGTGTTGAATTACCTCCACTGCATTGTTTTATTCATACACATAATGGGTACTGATAATTTATTTAAAAAACTAATTAAAAGTGTAATAACTAACTTGTAAATAATTGCATTTGTTCTTACAATTTTTCTACATTGTAGCCAGGTTCAGTTTCACTAAAATATATAAAATAATGACTGCAGATTTTTGTTATAAGGGAAATAGAGCCCACCATATGGAAACCCACCTGGTATTTTCCAAAGTTTTGCAATCAAGTTGTTTGAAACGTTTTCTATCTCTTGGTTTAATTACCTGTCTTTAAAGCAATAGATCACTGGGTATTTTAATGTTGTGTAAATAGTTCTGATATACTGAAATTGGACAAAGTTTGGTACAGTATATGTTTTGTTTTTTTCCTATGAATGATTTGATTATGGTATACTGTACTTTTGAACCCCATGCTAATAGGAAATTTTTTATTCTCAACTCTTAAAGCAAAAAATAATACATTTATTTGCATATTCCATTTATAGTAGAAAATTCAAGCCCACTTTTATCCCTCATTTTGTTGTTTGCCACTTTGTCACATTTTTTTGCTATGAAAGTTTATGGTTTTTTTTCTTCTCTTTTTGGAATCAAAGCAACACTATTTAGACGTGTTGAATGTGAAATTTTTTTAAGAGAATGGTTTCAATCTGTTTGAAATGCGATGTTTTGATTATCCAACTAAATGTGTGTATACATTTATTGTAATATTACTGAGTTCTCTACATCCACATACCGGTATATGTCTCATTTTATTGCGACTAAGCAGGAATTTTTTGAAGAATATTCGAATATGTGAATTTTTATATCACCGTTGATTCTTACCTTTCCTAATTTTGTTACACTCCCCCTCCTAATGTAAATCCTTAATTAAAAATTGAACTGCTATGGTAATGTTGAAACTAGCAGTACTGACAATGGTGGTAGTGATATTTCTTTTCTTGAACGAATTGCAGTATGTTGCTGGACTTGAATTTATTTCAAGAATCTGCTGTCTTGGCAGACGGGTTATACTACAGCATTTTGCCTTCATCAATTAAAGGACTTCGGATAATATAATGATAAGCCATCTTTTTGAAATTGTTGAGGAGAGCTGTTTTTCTGGGGAGGTTGGTAGAGGAACCGACTGGCAGACTGGCCTTGCAGCTACGTCATTTGACACTCAAAATGTTGAAATAAAAAATGGAACAGGGTCTTGCAGGAGAACCCTGAAAAACTATCCCCTGTGGTGTCGGATCCCAAACTGAATCCAGATGACACGAGTGGGAAGCGAACCCTGGCCACAGCCGTCTCGTAGGTGAATGCTCTGACCACTAGGCCATGACGGGGTCTTTTTCTGTTGAGTAACGCTGTAAAGTACCATACTGAGCAACAAGGTGATTCTCTATATTATGCTGCCATTTCTGGTAAATTCAGAAAATAGTAAAGTAACTAGATAAAAACAACTGAGGAACAGTTTGATGTAAAAATGTCATCATTGGAATTAGTGGCCAATAGCCTTCTTTGCATCTTTATTATTTCGTAGAGCAGTGGTCTTCAAACTCCTAACACCCCGGAACCCTAAGATTAAAATGAAATTTTTTTGGAACCTAAGGATACAAAAAGCCTGGGAGAGCACAGTGCAAGTTTTCGTTCGTACTTTCGAATTATTTTCATTTTCTTTTCATAATTTTTAAGTAATGCAGAAATATGTACGAATATAATTTTTAATGTAAAATATCATTAGATGCAATCTTTGTTTATAATGTACATGAAAAGTACATTACTTTACAGCACATTTAAAATTCATAAGTGAATTACAGCTGACCAGTAATGAATCAATTGAGTATCATTGTATTGATTAAAATATAAAAATCTAAAATTTTATATAATAAAAAGTTTCACGGAAATCAGTTTGAATACCACTAGTGTAAAAATGCCAACTCCATTTTGGCTCATTTTGAGATTAGCATACCATTTGAAAAGGAAAGATCATCAACTAAGAAATTCAGTGTAGCTTAATTTTATTTCTAACACGATGTAAATGTGTGATGAAACTTTTTTTACATATAACTTATGTATTTTTATTTACTTTTATGCTTATCCTGTATACTTGCTAAAATGGAGTTAGCAGATTTACACTCTTAAGTCGACGATTTGTTAAATATCCTAGTTCCCGTTCTTTATTTCCTGTATACATTATAGTTTTTAATATAAACAATATTGTTAGTTATATTTTTTTTTTCAAATTAATATTAATTTTAGAATTTTTGCAATTCACATTAGCTATGTAGGCAGCTGGTTTCTCTTTTATGACTCCATAGGCATTCGGAGGCATAGTTTTACGAATGAGGTCTCTTAATTCCTCAAATACTAGTCTATCAACTAGCTTGGAAAAAAATGTAAGCCATGCTATAAGTCTATAAGACACTATAGCAGTGTGAGGTCCTTTTTTATATATGGGTAAGATGGATGAAATCTTCCAGATTTTTTGATATTTCATAGTGTCACAAGTCTTTTGAACAACCTGAAGTAACCACAATTTATAAAAGGGGAGATGTTGACCAGGACTTTTTTCGTAATTAGATCACTTGGATATTCATTTGAGGGTTTCATAATAGAAAGGTTTTTCTCAAGATTCTCTTGAGTGATATGCAAGTCGATTGAGGATGCTTCCTCATATGCTTCAACGAGTTTAATAGTTTTATTAATCTTTATTTCAAGAAGATTATTGGTACAATTCAAAAACTGGCAGTAAAGAGTGGAAGGTAACATGGTAGTTTTCCATAGCTGACTAATGTTAGAGGATGTCATAATGAATGCTCTCTTGGCCATTCTGATTGCAGTTTTATAAGTATTATTGGCATGTTTCTTTTTTAGTTGACTATTTGCGCAGGGATCGACGGTCCAGGCTTGGTAACCTTTATTTCTCTCAAGAAGCTTCACGTTAAGTTCCGGATTTCACCATTTGTTTTTTCTTTCTTTTTTGATCAATGTGTGTCTGATAAATGATACTTGAGCCGCACAACAAGACGTTTTTGTTCAAAGACATAGTAAAATCTCTGATAGAGTGGTCAGTGTTGCTTGCGTCACGAATAACATTTCTACGCAATGGGTTCCGGAAAATTCGCAAAACTACGCGACTTACAACACTTCTAAATTCATTCATTTTTATATATGAAGTCATTTTTATATATTTAAAAGTGCCATAACTTTCTTAGTTTTACAAATATTGAGCTACAAAATGCACAGGCATGTTCAGCGTACTTCAGAGATGCAGTATGCGAAGTTTCAACAATTGGTCATTTTTGGTCAAAATTAATTAAAAAGCAAAAGCCTTAGGTTTTTGTCGATTTTTGATGAAAAATAGATTCTGCTTAAACTTTGCAGGTATGTTGTCTGCATCACGAGTAACATTTCTGCACAATCAGATTCGCAAAATTTGCAAAATTACGCGAGTTACAGCACTTTGAAATTTGGGTTTTCCAAAAGTGTTAGTGTTTTCCGCCAATATTTAACCGCCAACAATTTACCGCCAGAAATTTATGTTCGATTTAAAAGTGCTATCACTTTGTTAGTTTCGCGAATATCGTGCTAAAAATTGTACAGGCATGTTCAGCGTGCTTCAGAGATGCTGTGTATACCAAGTATGAGCGATTTTTGAAAAATTTGATTTTTGGTCAAATTTGATACAAAAGCAAAGGCTATAGCCCCTCTTTTTGGTCGATTTTTGATGAAATATTAATTCGGCTTAAACTTTGCAAGCGTGTTGCCTGCATCACGAATAACATTTCTGTGCAATCGGATACTCGAAACTCGCAAAATTACGCGAGTTACGAGACTTTGAAATTCGGATGTTTCAGAAGTGTCATTTCTTCAGACGTAAAA
>JAQIWH010002974.1:0-21878 GCA_034695005.1 Cryptops parisi | reverse complement strand
ACTTGTATTTTAAAGCACTTTAAAGTACCTATTCAGAAAGTACTTGTACTTAAGTACGTACTTACGGAAACCCTGCTTATTTGCATACCTACAGTGATTACGACACAATAAGCCTATGCGTTTACATGACTCCCATCCCGCGTTATCCCAGAAGGGAAACATTTCCAAACCTACATTTTAAAAGTTGGTTTCATTTTAATGCGTAGCATCTTTGGTCAAAATTTGACTTTTAAGAACACCTTGTAAAAAAACAACTTAAATAACATGTATACCCTATCATATTATGTGCATGATAAAGCTACGCCTAAAAAAACAAAATACACAAGTAAATTGAATAAACGGGCTGACCATCACGTCTTTCCCAAAACTGCCCAAATTAACAAGATGAGATCATAATAAACGTGGACATCACTGAACATTGCCACATTAGCTGAACACTGAAAGCTGGGCCCTACTGTACTTTTCATCCATTAAAAATGCATATTGCTCAACACATTATTTGAACATTATCATATGTACCTTTGCAGTAATCCTTTGGATCCTCTTGCTCATCGTCGTCAGATCCCAAAATTTCTTCATCTTCTTCTTCTTCATACACAGAATCTGAAACAGATGTACGAGGTTCCAATCTGCAAGAAAAATGAAACAATTATCAAACCTGCCAAAATAAATCAAACTAGTCAAAAAAAGTAAAAATTAACAAAAGTAATGGTTTAATGCAACCTTATTCCAACTGTCAGATTGCCAAAGCATTTACACGTTTAGCTGCAGATGGTTGGTAAGTACAGCCTATGCGAGATTATCGTATACTAGCTACCATTTCATATTAGACCAACAACTTAGCAAACCCATTTGCTATTATTTTATTTAGATGACGCAACATTATTAGTACACACCAGTTTAATTTGTTAATAGTTCGAATACAAGTTTAGTAACTACAACATAATGCTTCACCAATAATAAGTAACGTTTAATATTAATAAAAATAAATAAATAAATCATTCACACCTTTCTTTTTATTGATTAAAAATTAATAAAACACCAGTTTCGCTTGTGAGATCTTGTTTAACCGTCACCTTTCCCAATCACGACACAACAAAACGCAACGATATCAGGAATGTTTGTAGCATTTCAAAGACACCTCTGATATCTTACCCTAATGCATGAGATGTCTGAATCCATTGAGGTACTCTTAAGCAAGGATTGGTTGGTGGTAAATGGAAGACAGTATCATCGTACGTCTTCCGTGGTTGTCTAGCAAGATGTTCGGATGGTCTCCTGCGGTAAGGATGGAGTTCTTTCGTTTTTTGTTTTGTTTCACAAAAAAACAGTAACACTGCACAAGAGGACTACAACGCATTCATACCTTACATTCTGAACACGAAATGGCAACGTACTGATTGAAAAGTACAGAGCAGATCCACAACAAAATTGCAATTACCCGTTAAGTATTAAGTGATAAATCAGAATTGACTAGCTATTATTCATTCGATCAATAAAGTACACTCTCAATGATTATGTTTTTGCATTAGATGACACATCACATGCTCACAAATAATTATCATGTCACTTGTATAAGGTGATTGCCATTTTATGCTATTCATTCTCAACAAAGTTGTAACACATTTTTTGTCATCAACTATTTATACAGCGGTATCATCAACTAAAGAGTTACAACTCTTAAATCTTTAGTCTATGGCGGTATCCCGACAGTATCATTTACGACGCTTGCTAACAAGACGCATTTGAATTTTATTATATTTTGGGAGGCTTGCTCCTCCACTCTTTAAGTGGATATTTCAGCAGCACTGTTTCTTTACCTTTTATCAATGTAATGTGTTAATTTAATTTTTTTTCAGCATTTTTATAATGTAGTAGCATTGTGCACTTGATAAATGCTAATTCAGCTTAAGTTTTCACAGAATGTAGAATATCTGAATGGTCTGTACAAACTTTGAGAATTTGTTCTAGAGACCTAAACAAGCAAAAAATGTTCTATGGACATTTGGTCAGAAATGCTTGCTTCTGGAGTTATGATAGTTCGATGTTAGCCTACAATGGCTGGCGAAATTATCACGTCAAATCGCCTAGCTTGTTGATTCCATTGCCGTTGCAGGCAAACTTTGAACCACCGCAACTCCAGAAGCAAGCGTTTCAGACCCAAATATTTGTAGAACTTGTTCTGCTCGTTAGGGTTTCCAAAGTTTGTGCAGACCATTCTGATTCACCCTGTACACGCACTGGCAAGTGAACTAAAAAGCCCTGTTTCTAAACCCACCGTCCTTGCAGGATATGTCTTTCATTAGACAAAATCATACTTTCATTTACCCTTTCAACTACGACTTGTACTACATGGTCATACCGTCCACTTTGCTCCCGCTGGTGTCCACCACCACCATCACCAGCGGCCAAGCATAGTTCTGGGTTACATGGTGACTTGCTGGTAGTTCTTTTACCATACCCGAAAAAGCTTGGTAAGGGAAGCGCATCAAAAAAGGACTGCTGGGGACGGATGCGTGGTGGTGCCCGCTTACGCGTGGCAGTCGGTGGTAACGAATACGTTGTTAGAGCAAGGATTAACCAGCAAGATTATCACAAGCTTCGTTTGCTACAAAAGCCAAATGTCAACTGAGAATACACACTCAAGCTTCTGGAAACTCAATTTTTTTTTTTCAAAAATAAAAAATTAAGAAAATAAAACCAAACAAAACTAAGAAAAAAATAAACAAAAAATACTCAAGCTAAAACAAACCTGACACTTATGTTCTTGAAAAGTGAACTAATCAGTATACTAAAGGTCACAAAATCATTCAAAAATTCCTCAATTTATCCTATAATAGTATATTTTAGTCACCAAAGTATACAAACATTTCTCAATTGATCCAATTTCGTTGTGGGAGATTTTGCTAATAATATGCAATTGAGTCGAAATCGTTTACATGTACGCTAAAAGTGAGAAACTTTCGCTCTTTTGTGTTTGGTGCATAGAAGATTGAGTGATTAAAACTTTTACCACTTCATGGGAATTTCAAGATATACAATTCACCTTTTGTGTGAATTGTAATAAATAGAATAAATTGAGAACCTGTTGTAGAGTTGAAGGAAGTGTTACAATAATTTAAGTTAAACTTGAGCACTTAGTACACCAACACAAATGATGCACGTGCACATGCATGCGCCTAAATATGATCACAAAATATGTATAAGTACTTTCGGGTTATAGCGAGGCCTGTCTAATGTTGCTATTTTCTTATGGGTTCATTTACTTGGTAATGGGTTTATTTTGCAAGTTAGGTTAGGAAAAACAAAGAAACGTATTAAATGTGTGATTTTGTTTTGTTCTCCTTACCTAACCTGCAAAATAAACCCATAACCAAATACAAGCAAATAGCAACATCAGACAGGCCTCGCCATAACCGGAAATTACCTATTTATATCTGTGGATAAGCAAACCCAATTGAGTTAAACTACATGCACAGACCTGGTAACAAAAATGACTACCTGTATTTGAAATTATTTAGTGAAATTCAAACCATCGAACATAAGGCTTTGTTATCCAGCATGTTTGGCGGAATTAAATATTCCGGACAAATCAAAATTTCTACCGACTTACTTAACCACAAATCACCACATCTACATGTATGTAGACTACATAGTAAGTTATATTCATAGTACGACAAAAATAATTTCTAACAATACATATTAAAATAAATGAAGACAGTACATTTAAACTCAAAGTATTGCACACATTTATATTTTTGTCAGCATATCAATCGTATTACGGCACCACACCATAGAGCCGAAAATATAAAATTACATTAAAAACTACAAAAAAATTTTTTTATAGCTACAAGGGAAATATAAAACGTTGTGAAATAAAAATGCTGGTAACTTATTACATTATTATTCTTTCCATGCTGTTATTTCACAGCCTATTCACCAATTGCACTTTAGCATAATTTTGGTAATCTAACGTTACACTTAACAAAACATTGGATCGATAGCCTCCTCAAAATGGTAAAATTTTCCATAAATAATCTATCACAAGCCCTCACAGATAACCAAAATTGACAAATGTCAACTGACCACATTACTCAAATAAAAAAAAAAAAAAGATATTTATAACAGAACCAATTTTTCAATAACATCAAAAAAAAAAAGAAAAAACTTTTTGACATTGAACCATGAAAATGTGAGATTATAAATCATACAATACTATAGATACCATAGAACTACAGCATCAAATTGTTGCAAAAAGCCAAAACTACTAAGAATAGCATCTTACAAGCTTACATTTGCCAATTTATAAACGCAAAACACAGCCATACAAATTTTCATCGATTTTAGAAACATGCAAAATGTTTTCCAAGCCCTTGAAATGCAAAACCTATCAGAATCCATCTTTTGAACAAAATGCAAATGACACCATTACACATCAACAGATATCCAACTCAATCACAATGTAAAATTAAACAACCAAAATTCAAACATCTCCCCCCCCCAAAAAAAAAAGAAAACAAACAAACAAACAAACAAATAAATTAAACCAATTGAAAAATATAACTTATAATAAAAATAGATATAAAAAAGTGTATCATACACTACATTAAAAAAAAGATAACCGGTTTTCTAACAAAATCACCACAAAAAAAAAGTTGACCGATATGCCATCCAACGGTTTATCGAACATTTCCAAGGAATAGATACAGATAGATGGAAAAGATTTGTGATCTTGACAGAAATAACAATAAATACCAAAAGCGAATTAGAGACCTTACCAATCAACTTAACCTTGAGCAATGAAGTGGTGGCAGTACCCGCAGTGGATACCCATCGTTAAAACTAAGCAACTTTTCGAATAAGCGGTGGTTTAAAACTGCATTCTAAATCATGCTAACCACACACATCGCACCTCACGGTTCTGTGATCAGACGCTGCTAACCAAAGAGACATTGAAAAGCTATAACATTAATGCCAAGAGCGAGATTTTCAAGCTTGGCAACAGTTAACTCAGGTACTTTTTTCTTCTCCTCCACTACCCATGCGCCAACAGTTTGCGCAGAGCCTGAACTAATACAAGGCAACTGTTTAAACGGATCAATACAAATGCAGCACACAGTTGGTCCTGAGAAATTTAGGGTTCTCGATTGGGCAGAAAAATCATTGGAGAACGTGTGTGTGTTTACCGCTGACAACTTGATCCACCAATTAATTTTTCTCGATAATGAATTAATTTCTTAGAGAACGTTTCGTAGTAACTAGATCTCCTAAAAAAACAAAAAACACACGCGATCGAAAAACAAAATAAAACCACTTGCAGGTAATTGGTTCTGACATTGAAAAAAAAAAAAAAAAAGCGTAAAAACGAAACATAAAATGTCATCCAGAATTATAAAAGCTAGTCAGTACTGTAGAGAACAAAAAAAAAACAGTTCAACCAACTTTCACATTTGGCAAAGCAATACCCCCATAAACCCCGTACAAAACAAGAACAAGGAGAAATACACGATAAAAGAATCTTTTACATAGTAGTGTTGCCAAAATTGGACTGCAAATGAAAACTTTAACAAGTTGAAGGAAGACATTTCCATTCCATTTTACGAAATAAACATTTTTTTCACAGCAAACAACGTTTTTCATCTAGAACTTCGACCCCAAGTTCCATAATCTATGCAGCTACATGTTCAATATACAAGAACATGAGCCAACGCGTTAAAATAAACTATCATCCAATAAAACGATGCACAAAAAAAAATGCAAATACATAATACAGTACTTAGTGAACTTTAACTCTCTAAACATTTATTAACGCATAACGTTATAAAGTGGCAAAAATTACGAATAACAGACGAAATTTCTATTTTCTGCTGAGCTCACACTACCTAACAGTACGTTCAAGTGTATGTGATGTACAATTAATTTCTTGCTTGATTAATAAGGAATTTACTAGAAAGTTCTCAATTTATAGCTAGCTCCACATATGCCATTTCAGGTATTATGCAATGAGAAAATTCCCCCCAAACGTTCGCTATATACTACTGTACACGAGAAATGTCACTTGAATTGATTCTGTGAAGTCTTGTAATACAGGTTGAATGAATAATAATCTGCACCTGCCCCTTTTCCATCGCAATGTGTATGCCCACATGTGGTCCAAACGTTGGGCCTCGTACTTGGATTGTTGATTATAAATTTTACCATTCTATACAAATGTCAACCTATTTTTCACTGGGCAATTGTAGAACGTAACCTGTAATATGTCTAATTGAAGGGCCTAGTGTAAAAAGGTGTTAGGTAACATTTTTACAATTTCGAGGAAATCGCGTTTAGACCTGAACTTGCCATGTTGTCTATGGGCGACTTGACAATTATTGAACTAATATCTTTGCACATATCGTTGTCGCAAGACAAGATTATGCATTAAGAAAGTAGATATGCACCTAACACATTCCAAATTGCTTCTAGATCATTTTTTGACAAACATGTTACCAACACCCTTTTACATCAGGCCCTTCAATTTTGTTTTCATTAAATAGTGAAATTGAAATAAAACACCTCTTAATGGCACAATTTAATACATTCATTACAGCAGAAAAAAATAAATAAAAGACTCGATAAACCAATTCCTCACAATTTCATGGTTGAATTTACAATAAATGTTCCTTTTACACCGTATACTGCACATTTCCGTTTACACCTCACCCACACTGTATATCACCTTACAACAGCACGTATATTTTCATATCATTTACTAACTTATAATTACCTAGATCTTTGTGTCGTCTCATTTGGAACACTTTTTTTGTTTTACACTCTTATAGTTATGGCGAACCCCTTTAATCCCAAGAGTTCATCATAACGTGGGTTAGACAAAGATAAAAGGATCAAAATCGGCGTGCACAAGAACTTGTTTCTGGATTTCGTTCCAGAGGTTAACTTCTAAAAGGGTCCATCAATATTATCATTTGCCAGGCATTCAGCTAGTTACGTTATGTTAATCTAGCTAATAGCTGCGAATAATGTTTCCATGGATACACTTTCCTGTTGGAAAAAGCCAGAGGGCATTTTTGACTGACTTAAGATAACCCTCCCTCCTCCCCATTTTCGTGAAACATGGAAAGTGACTCGATTAAATTCAACATCACTCTTTTAACTTTTACCCTGCAACACGAAATTTTAGACCATCAATTATGTTTTTCTTCCTTCATAGTTCGTAACATAACCACTGCCAACCAGAAACCTCAACATTCACTCCATTTATCATTTTGTACAAGAGAATAAAAACATCTTTTCCAATGCAATTACTCAACCAGCATCATCTTTGTAGAATTCATATACTATGAATAATAATAATTAATATACGGGCTATAAATTAATATACGGGCTATAAATTAATATAATCCGGTTTTATTATTTACAAATGTATTTTGACACTGTCAATGGCACTTTAGTTTTAATTTCTTGTTTGTTTTTAATATCAATTTTTCATCTCAATGCATTCTTTGGGATCAATTACAGTAACCAGACTTTCCTAGAAAAGAAATTCTATGAGCACAATAGTGACAAGGAAGCAAACTGTCTTCAAATTACTTATTTACTGACACAAATGTTGGTAAAAAAAAGCTTTTGTGGCAACTAGGTATAGCAGTTTCAATTATTTTTTATCAGGTGAAAATGGAAGCCATACAACAACGAAAGACTTCCAAATGGAATAGCAATTTGTTAACTGGAGGTCTAATGAAACTTTAAATGAAAATTAAACTGTTAAGTTGAATCAAATCAACCAATTTGAACAAACCCCCATTTCAAAAACGAAGTGGTTTCAATATAAAGCATACACTAACTACTGTACAGGCTGATTCAATCAAGCACAGCATGAAATGACATTTTAGCTACAACTGTGGCTTATATAATGTACAGTTAACCTATGCAGAATCAGTTAATAAGGGCAAATTATTAATCCTATATTAATGAACAAAATTCACTTGAACCTCCATTGCATAATCTGATACCTCATTATTCGGCTACGGTTGATGAAATCTCTGATAATTTTAACCATTTTGTGACACCAGACATGTTGTCTGAGATCGGAAATGTGTTCTGAAAATCCAGGAAGAGTGTTTACGATCTAAGTACTTGTCAATTTAACATAACATAACCCATAGTTTATATTTACACCTCGTCACTCAACTTAAGTACCAAGTTTGGTATTGAAGAATATTCGATTCAAGCACATAGACAAAATGAATTATGCAGACAGACAAACAAAATGAATTATATCAGTCGAACCTCGTTAAACAGCCCTCTAGAGATCACATTACCAATCTATCTTCCCACATTAATCCACCCTTTTTAAACCGCCAAACTCTTATTGAGTACCAAGGGTGGAAGTTTAAACAGGTCCCACTGTATATGTATTATGAATCCACATACCCCCCTCCCTATACATCATATAATAATTGTCCAGGCAGGATTAAAAAAAAAGAAGTTCAAAGATTAGTGACTACTCTACCAGCTCGCAAATATAAGCTTGCAAAATTACAGGTATTTTCTTATATTTTTAAACAAAACAAAATAGCATAACGTACTGATCCACATTTTTAAAATGTTTCAACAATTTCGCTCAATTTGACATTTTTTGCTGTATAAAATGCTGTTGCGGTCATCAGGGACATTCGTTTCCATTGAATAAACGCACCCTATCATTTTCACCTCTTCAAGCCACCACGATTGGAGTAATTAATTCCGTTTAGTAAACACCAGCAAAATCACAAGGTATCAAATTAACAGAAAATCCAATTAAAGTGTTCAACACACTACACAAGAGCTGGGAAAATTGAATGCGTATCCAGGTTGTGATGGTTTTTTATTCCTCTTTACTTTTTTCTTTTTTTTACACATAGATAGTGAGCTGGTTGGAAGCTTTTATATTTATCATGTACTTAACTTCCACCAATCATGTTTGAACTTCCATTTTGCAACTCATCACCATTTACCAGTTGGAGAAAAAAAAATTAAATCCTATCTGCATGCAAATAGAATGTTCCAACGGATGAATGTTGCAATGGATTCTTCAGCATAATAAAAAAAAAATTATAACACCATGTGAAGTTCTCATGTTCTATATATATATATACATTACTGTAAAAAAATATATGATTCTTTCACATTTGTCAAAAAAATAATCAATAACGCACCAAACTATGATTCAGAATTACAACTGGCAGTGTTATCATCTGATAAACATTGTAACTTCAAACAAAGGAGTTTCATTTCATACTTTCAGGAAATTCGCAAGAATTTTCCAACTGATCTAGTGGTCAATCAATGGAAACATAATCAGCGTACAACTTACGTCTTGCTCCGAACGCATGTGAATCCGATATAGTGAACACCACTCGAGCAACCCATTGGATCATAAACTAATTCCTCAAAGTACGAGTGTGCCGTTTTTACGGTTAACCGTGAAAGCTGAGACCGGCACTGTTGTGAGATGTTATTCCTTGAGACTTCCAAGAATTCGACACAGCCGGGGACTGCAATTTGCGACTTTAAACACGACACGGACAATTTCCATATGAAAAGACCGGCTAACCACCACGTATTAAAAATGATAATGGAGCCACCACCACCACCACTCCACACATAAGAGCTGATCTGACGAGTTTATTTTCATTATCAGTTGTTGAATCATTTCAATTGTATCTTGGCCTCTGCACACTCAACAGAAGGAAGTTCAATTCAACCAGACAAAACTCCATTTAACGCAAATGTTTTAAAACACAAACTTAGCAGAGAAACACCAACCAACTTCACATTAATTCTTCACAAGCCACTTCCGGACGGATCCTCGACGCGATTAACGTGCAATCCGAAAAATCAAAGGAAACAGAAAGGACATTGAAAGTGTAATGAAATCGTGGAACAGTCACATTTTGAAAACTATTCTGCTATTCACCATTCTGGCTACTAGTAATTCCACTTTGATTCATACAATAATAACGTACAGCCCAACATAAAACGAAACACCAAACTGAATTTTCTGGCTACAAGATCCCTGCCATAAAGCAATATAATTCGGGCGCATGTAGTATTCAACAGGCAATTTAAATACAGTGATCCTCGTTATCTCTGAAGGTTACGTTTTTACCAACGTTTTAAAAAACAGTGTTTATGAGGTTCCATATAAAATAAGAGGCAAGAAGGAAAATAATAAAAATCGTATTACTCTATTACTTCCTCGCTATTCTTGTTTTACACGTTCCCTTGTAGCACTCTGAATGTTTATAGAGGCCTTACAAATGTATTTCATAATAAAGTAACCTTTCCAAGTGTATCTCACTGATAGTGCTCTACTACCAACCCCAAAGACGAAAATGTCATGTAGTGAAATCTTGGACTAACATTATCTTGTTAGTCCAAGGTGAAATAACAAACTAACGTTGGTGGGCTTTATTTGCAGCATTTGCTTCTTTAATACATTTCTGTAAATTAAAAAGGTCTACTAATTAAAACAAAAATAACAAGCTGAGGCCAACGATATCACATAACAAGGGATAAATGTACTTTATACGTTCCATTGTTGTTAGCCTAACTTCAAAATTCCCACATAGTGGACACTCGTGATCTAATTGCAATCACTCAAACTGTTACATCGTCCAATAGCAAGTTCTAATAAAGCGCTGGTGCATGTGCTCTCCATTCCAATATTATACTGAAATCACTTACAAAAACCATGTCAACCATAAACTTTTGTACCAGGAAAGAGTTTTAATCTTGGATTAAAATTAATGCTACCATGCAATGTTTTAACAGTACACCCACCACAAGCATTTCAATTTAAATAGCTAAACCAACCATCAATTTAAATGGTTAAACAACAACCTCAATAAAAAGCACTAAATAAATGCAGGCAGTTTGAATAGCAGGGTCAACATGACATTATATACAATGTGCTAATAATGTTTTCGTGGGAAGCACAGGTGGCAGTGATACTTATGGGCCAAGAACAATATTAATTCCTTTAAAAGATTAGTCGTTCTTGGATTCATGCCTAGTAATGGCTGTTTTGAACAATGCGTGTAAAATCTATAAACATTTCTTATTATCTGGAGTTTTTACAATTCAGTCATTCCTCACTATCTGCAGTATTTGAAGGCTTGCCCAGAAAAACGTTGTATGTCACAAAAATATCAATATTGAGATTATGGAAAACTGTGCCTCATATATGGGCCTAGCTTAATGCTGCCAATAGACAAACTCATACCTACCTAAAACATACATATATCACTTCAAAATAGACCACCTAATAGGTGACAATCAATGTGTTGCTGAATACTTCTTTTGTCATTTACTCAAAACTATGAATTGTTACATGCAACGTTATTCTGGGCAAGTTTTCACTCCTTTTTACGACTCCTGGAATCATTTTCATTGGCGAAATTTACATTTCCAAATACATTAAAGCAGAGAGATATTTTTGCCTTGCTTCATCCGTAATTTATGTGAGTGAACAGTATTATGTAAACAGTTTCAATGTGTCAATTATTTACTTAAATAGTTAATAAGAATATGTTTCTTACCGGCATTCTGCTTGGTTGAATAAGAAATTATCAATACAGTTGAGTTGACACTGTTGCACTTTAGAACCAGTGGTACAAGGATTGAATGGATGGTTTAAATACTCAAGCTAAAGAGGTTCAAATTTACATTTGGAATTGATTGTATAGACAAAAGTTAAAGTGACCTGCCACATTAAATTTTATTGAATACGATTTTATTGGTTAGATTCATTTTACCTCTTGTGTTGTCAGATGTACATTAACTATTGAACCACTCGGTATATGTTTGGAATGCAAAAAACCCTTATACGATATCAGTTCATCTTCTGCTTGTAAGAAATACTATCCAAAAAAGGTGGAGAATAAAAAATCCTCATGTCAACATTTATTGTGTGTGTGTGTTGAAAATCGATGACAGTTTTTGCTATTACACAAGTTATTATCTGACAATTAATGATTAAGTTGAAATGATTTGGTACCTTCAAGTGTTTCCTATCGTCTACAATAACTCCAATTTTTTTTGTTCCTTTGGCTGCAATGATATCTACAAAAGTATTGTAAGGTTAATACAATTATTTACCCTACGTCCAAGTTAGTATTCCAGAGGATAATAATGATGGATTTCAATAATGACGAATTTAAAAAACTTACCGGGACTTACAGTCACAGACAAACATTTACCTAATGCTGTGTCTATGTGTAACTTAGTTGCATTCACTGTTGCAAATCTCTCTCCTGAGCTATTTTGACCTGGTTTTGTAAAACTCATGACAACAACACGAACCTTAGATAAATTTAAATAATTTTGCTCCCAAATTTCTTGCACTCGTCCATTCATTTCACTCAGTAGATGGAGAATCAATTCTGACACCGGCATGTTGTTTCTCGATAGTTTTTTAACATAATTTACAACGGTGTAAACGAAAGATTTTTCAAAATCTGATGGGCACAAATAAAGTGCAGGAAAATTCGTTGGGTTTGTTCGCAAAATTTCAACGTGGATCGATGTGGGGTACGAAAAATAATAAGCAATCTGAGCTGATACCTGGTAGTAACAAATTCCAAAACATCCTGCTAGAATCAAGAAGAACCCGAACTTCTGAAGAAATGAATACTTCTTGTACTTTGCGAATGGATTTGTATTATCGTGCTTTGGGTCATCACTTTTCTTCACTTGTTTTGCTTGTTGGAATAATTTTCTTCTCTTATATCTATGGAATTGTGGTATTGTAGAAATTGGGTAACTTGTAAATTGGAATGGTCTTACAGTGCCCGGCTCTACTCGGTTGATCTTGCCAAACATTATTCTAGTCTAGAACGTCCAACACTCGTTGCAAATACGTGCTGGATTTCACTGTCGATGTTATGAATAATCAATGACTTTAAATGCTGTACTCTATGGCGACAACTACACCTTTTAAGTGATCGATGTAACGTTGATGTCATATTTAATGATTCATACGAAGGCTGTAATTACAAGACTTCCTGCATATTGATTAAAAATGATACCACATATTGAGGGCTATTTTCATTGTTCTAGTTAAGTGTAATATTGCTGAAATATGAAATGTTATGCTCAAGAATGTTTTTGCATGTCACGAAGAATTTTTTATTTTTAATTAGCTTATGGTTTATTGTGTATCTGCATTTGACGGTTTTTGGCATGACATTGAGCCTGTATACTATACAAGTATATTTTCTATAATGTGTACTATACAGTACAATGTGTATTTTTATGTCTTTTTTCAAGACCATTTTTATAGCATACGTAATATAAATGTGTAAATACGGTATTAGAGAAAGTTTTGTTACTTAGGTTATTATTATATACATTCAACAAGTAAAAAATGGCCGAGTTTTCCTTTTGGTGGGGTCACTACTTAATCTTAACTTCATCCACTGTATGAGCTTTACGTTTATATGAATCTACTGTAATGCATTTTGTGCTTAAATAGTAATTCTAAAGTTAAATTAATGTCACAACACCTACGTCACAACTTGGTGTATATGTGTTCACTTGAAAATAATCACTTTTTTTTTTAATTTTATTTTTATTTGTTTATTTGTCCATGGAAACATAATCACATTTTGGTTCAATCATGTTGTTTTATCACATGTGGTGTTATTTAATAGTGAAATTTTCTTGTACAGTACCATTAATTGTTTTGCATTGTACCTTTAAATAATTTTGTATTGGCTAATTTTCATTCTATTGTAAGTTGATTCCTAGCTCCTATTATTCCATAAAATATTGCACGTCTGGCAAAATATGTATTTGTTTTGGGAAATCGTATCATATGTGCATATTGTGATTTCTCTGTCTGCCATTGTAATCCTTCGTACATGTTAGCAGTTTCATTTGACAATCAATATACCGGTATCTGTAGCTTTTATGGCAAACATCAAAAGAAAGGTGAAACTTGTGGATCTGTGTTTCGTAGTTCAACTGAAAGTTTATTGTATTTGAATATCGTTAAGAATTGGAAACACTGGTTGAAGATATTCTATTTATAATTCTGTTTTCATGTAATGCATAATTTGTAAGAGTAAGTGACTTTGTTTTCATGCGTTCATTCAAAACAACCAAAAGATAATTGTCGGAAACTTATGTCAACAAATTTTTACCAACATTCTTGTAAGTTTCTAGCGATCAGGTCCGTTAATTGAAATTTCAATATGTTAAAATACAATATGACATCCAATATTGATCGGATGACTCTAGTTTGGTGCAGTTTATTTATTATTGTTTGTTTTTTTGTGATTTTTAATTTGTTTAATATGTATAATAGTATTTGTAATTTTGCATTATTTCTTTTTAACGTTGGAAATGAAACATAGAGATACGGTATTGTAGGTTTTTCATCAGCTAACCTATGTTTTGATAATAATAGATTTCTGATTCAGACAGACTGATTTGATTCAATAGTTCACGAGAATTAGATAAATATTTAATACAGTACCGGTACCATACTGTTTTTGAAAGCATTGAAATCTTATTTCACTGTTACACAAATTGAATAGCATCAGTGTGGGATTTTTCGTTGTTACTTCAGGAACATATTCTTGTTCATCGTATTGGTACAATGTTTTTAGCCATATGTCATTTTTGCTTCAAATCTTCACTTTTGGAAATTGCCTTCCAAAGTGAAATAAAACTTTAGTCGGGAGTTACGGCTTTTTTATTTACATCTCTTTATGTATTTCTGCATTTCAAGATGGATCTTGTAACACGACTTGCTTTTGTTTTCTTGCTATTTCAATTCATTACCGCTAGCCAACAAAGGTTACTTCTAATCTCATTCGATGGCTTCAGGTGAGTTGAAAAAATGTATTAATATTATCCTTTATTTTGTTTCTATTTTTTTTAACTGCAATAGCGAGAGAAAATCTGACAACGGTTTTAATTTGATGTTACGGGATATGTTTTTTTTAGATACGATTACCTCAGCTACTATTCACTTCCAAATTTTGCGAAATTTGCTGAAAATGGAGTTCTCGCACCAGACGGAATGTTTGCAGTATTTCCAACCAATACAGTTCCAAACCATTTCACCCTGGTCACAGGTTATATTTTACATTTCATTATTCACATATCATTTTGGTCTAATGCTAAGTTGTAATTAGTGTTGCGTATGTAGGTTTGTATCCAGAAAGTCATGGTATGGTGAACAATAATTTTTACGATCCTGATCTCCGTGATAAGTTCAACATGGATCGTGTTGAATCGAAATGGTTTGATCAAACTGAGCCTATCTGGATTACGGCACAAGCACAAGGATTAAAAACTGGAGCCTATGGATGGCCTGGAAGCACTGTAAGTGGAGTAATTTTTCATTATCTGAGAGGAGTTAAAAAAGTGTTTAGATAGACTATAGATCAATATTAAATCAGGAGTTCGGCGGAAAAAAACAAACTGCATTAAATATATGATACATAACGTTTCGTGCTTCGTTTAAACATTCACTCATAGCACTCTGAACGTTTGGAAACCATCGTAAGTTAATCAAATATCGCTACTAAGTCTTATGTGTCTACTAGTTAGTAATGTGATGTTCTGTGGCTAAAGAACCGAGTGTATGAAAAAGATGTATCTTGTTAATAAAAATGATTCCTGGGCCTCATGATGTGATATTAAGATGATCTATGCAAGAAAGAAAATCTCTCCAAGTTTTTTTTAGCAAACTTAACATAGACTCAATATGTGCAACCTTCGTGACGTGACTCATTTATTCGATTTAGTTTATTTGATTTAATTCTTAGATCCGACATTATTTGACGAGCATACAGCTAGTATACTAGTTGCATACAAAAATTACAAACCGAGTTACTCATGAAAACTAACTAATAACCAGAATTGACTACTATTCTGTCACTCGCACGATTAGACTTTACAATTTTTTCAGTACAGTGTATATCAAAGTAGGGAACTTGCCTATTTACTTAGAGGTTGTGTAGTGAAGATTTGTTTGTTTTCTTTTTTCTTCATTTTATTTCGATCTGGCGTGTAACACAAATACATACATTTCCAGGTAAAGTTTAATGGCAAGACAGCAAATGAACACACACTGTACAATGGCACCATTGATTTTAGGAACCAAGTTGACACTGTTGTTGAATGGTTCACAAAGAAAGATCTTTCCTTTGTCGCTCTTTATTTTGATCAACCCGACATTGTGGGTCACCAGTATGGACCTTTTTCGGATAATGTCACTGCTATGGTGAAGGAACTGGACGACGTTCTCGGTTACATCCAGACTCAATTTACCGATTATTCTTTAACCGACACGACTGATATAATCATCATCAGTGATCACGGATTGGTCAACATTAGTCGCAACCCAGACGACAGTTTACTTTTGCAAAATTATTTGAAATCTGATGATATAACTGATTCACTAGTATGTTTTTCGTTTATTTATTCATTGTAGTAATTGATTATTGAGAATTTTTTATTATCATTTAATGATTATCATTAATTTTTACTACAGGTTGGTCCTGAAGGGTCAGTCTTTCCCAGGAAAGGCAAACTAATGTCCGTGTACAAAAAACTAAGCAAAAAAAATCCAAGAGTTCACGTTTATTTAAAACAAAACATACCACCACATCTGAATTATAAAAACAACAACCGAATTGCTCCCATAATTTCAATTGCCAATGAAAATTCTACCAGTGCTCAGGTAGGCCATTTAGGCTACGTCCACGCTTTGTCGCTAAAAACGAAACATATCTCAACTCATAAACGTCCAAAGATAATCGATATTTTTTCATGTGTTACATGTTTGAAACTCGATTTGTAATGATTGTATTTGTCTCCCGAGACGTAACATTATAAAAAAAAAATAGATATATCCATAAGTTTCTTTAATTTACATAGAACCTATATTAGTTATCGACTATATTTGGACGTTATAGTCGCTAGCCATAATATACTAGCAATGCCCCTGCGGCTTCGCCCGCTCGCTATTATGAAACCACATCTCATACCTGAATGATTTGTTCATAAATGGTAACATGATACATATAAAATTTTTCTCTAATGGTTATTCTCGTTAGATAACTGATAAACCATTAAATGTTAATTAATTAATTAATTAATAATTAATTTAAATAGATTTTTTTCTGTTTTGATACGTAGCATTGGTGGTTAAAATTTGACTAGCCTTTTTAGAAACACCCTGTTTATCAATGTTATTTAATCTATTTGTACGTGCTAGCTACGTTTTTAGTAGAATGAGCTCGTGTAATAGTAGGCGGGGGGGGGGAGGTACAAAATTGGAATGCTACTTAACCATACGGCCTATAGAAGGTGTGTCTCAAAAGTAAGTATACTGATTCTTTATTTAAATATTTATAAGACTCGGCGAAAATCACAAGTTGTGTGCTTCAAAGTACACTTCTTGGGAAGTCACACAACGGCTCAACATTTTTTTTTCACTATTTGTAGCAGTACTGGAAGCCATTTTCCTCACGTGTGTTTTGTTCATCTGTTCAGTTTTTATGGTGTTTTTATAGTGTAATAATTATTTTGCTTGAATTTCAACTTAGGAAACAGCTAGAAATCACAGGAAGCTAGGTCTGGGTTGTAGGGAGGTTGTGAAAAAGTGGGGATATTTTTGTTCACCAAAAACTTGCCAATCGAGGACACGTTGTGAGCAGGAGCTATATCATTCCGCAGCGTTCAATCATCCGTCATGTCCTTTCAAACTTGCTGGACATCTTTTCAAAGTCATTCCAAGACACCTTTGTAGACAAAGGTGTCTACAAGACACCATCAAAGACAAACATTTATGTTTGTCTTTGATGTAGAAATTTGTGCTTAATTTCATGGCGGTAAAAAAAATGATAATCATTTGTTTTCGCCCTGGACCTGCTCATTTTAAACTGTTGTATGACTTTCCAAGAAGGGTACCTTGAAACACATAACTTGTGATTTTCGCTGACTTATAAATATTGAAATAAAAAATCAGTATACTCACTTTTGAGACACATTTCGTATTAAACTCATTGTAACAAAATAAGTATCTGAATTACAAGCAAACTTTATAGGCTTCAATGTTTTTCAAAATCAGAATTATAAGAAATATATTTTTAAATCATTCACACTGAGGTGTTCACTGGTTAAAAAAAATTGTATTTTAGAATAAATGTCTACCAGAATGACGTTACGATACACTGATATGCCAATACTATATACCAGTAGCCCTGATATTAATACTTAGTTGTTTTACAAGTATTATGTTGATCTATTAACGTATAGAATGAGAAACAGCTGCAACGTTTTCAAATTGGCCAACACGGCTATGATAGCCAACTGAAGTCGATGAAGCCTATTTTCCTGGCCAGTGGGCCCAGCTTTAAACGTGGAATGAATCTCGAAAGTTTCCAGAACGTCCACATTTATTCTTTGATGTGTCACATCTTGAACATCCAAGCTAACTCTAACAATGGAAGTGTGGATGTTTTCAAAGATGTTTTAACAAGAACATCATCATCAGCGCCATGAACTACTACTTGAAATCCATTTGTTTATTTGATATTAGTTCTTTCTCTAGATTTTTAGGTTTATGCTAAGTTGATTATGATATCTTACAAATAGCTGACATACTTGTTTAATGGAACAAACTTTTTTTTACAAAATACCAAACCGTAGGGCCTAAGACTGTACTCCTGTCAAACATTCACTTCTAGAACATTCAAACACTTACATCAAATAAACGCTGGACTTCACTTTCGTGGTATAACTAATGTCTTGAAATACCGTACGGTACTGTGCATGGTGTTTCAGAACTTTTGTTTTAAACTTCCAGGGCATGTAAGGAAAAGATGAATTTTATCGCATGCGAAAAGTTTCAGAAAAATGTTGTGATAGAGACTCCTGAAATGTCTGTGTGGTGAGCTCCATCGTAAAACAATGTGTGTGGGGGTAGCAAACCTTGCAATCCCATCACAATACGAGGCGCTACCCAAAAGTTTCAGGACTTGAACCATAAAAATACTAACTTTTCTCAACGTAACTGTCACGGAACGTGACTGTTGGGGGAAACAAAACTAAAAAAAAATAAAATAAAATAAATATTAACACTAGGAAAACTATGAAAGTGCTGTGGACGGATGGAATGTCCACTACAGCAGAGTCTGCTACTACCCGTTCACTTAATTAAAGAATCGATTCGCGGGGACGGGAACACGAATAACGAGAAGCGTTGGAATACTAACCAACGGTTTATTACACATTAACAGAAATGCGGAAAGCCGCGCAGTGGAATTAAACATGGAAAAGGAAAATATATTCTTGTAGTTTCGTGGGCAAAACTCGATTGACCGGAGTCCTCATAGCTTACAAAGTTCTACGCGACGCGTTTGCAGAATAAGGCACAGTGCCTAGGTTGGCTTTCGAGTTCAGAGTTCGCTTGGACAAAGACAGGAACAATCGCGCTGGCGATTCGTGTTGGTCGCTGCTTATCCATCGATGGGCCGTACTTCGCGTACAGTGTCGGAATCCAGTTGCCACCTGGTTACGGTGGTTCTTTGGTCTGCCAGAGAAAGTACACCCAGTTCGTGCACTAACTGTATGACTTCTCTGGTTCCTGCGTTGCCTCGTTTGAGGATCATCCGACGATACTGTGATAGTCCTTCTGTAGGCTCCGTGGCGAGACTGCCGCTCGACACTTGGCCGATTCCTGATCGGCTGCTCGTCAGTCCTTCGGGTCTCTCTCTGGTCCAACTCTCTGGCTGCTTCTGGACTAATTTTATACTAATTAAAAAATAGATAAATAGAAAATAAATATAACAAAATAAACACTAAAAAAACGAGAAAGAAAAAACAACTGAACGCAAGTTCGATCCCGAGACCTTTCATATACGAGCCAATGGCTCTACGCCAAAGCAAACTTAGCACATTGAAAAACAAGTTTTGAAAACACATGTTATTGTAATACATCTGTGACGTCATCTATGACGTCAATATAGTTAGTCGGTTTAATGAGTTTTGCGGAAATTTTTTAGCGTTGTCCCATAGACTATCACGATCGTGCTATATATGAAATTTGAAGGTTCTAGCTGTAACCATTGCAAAGTAATTTACGAACAAAATTTTACACCCGAAGTCCGCCAAAGAAGAGCTCCGCTCTGATAATCATATTTTATTCACTTATATCATTCTTTGTTGTACCTGTAAATATTGGTTTTATTAACCAATAAACAAACAAACAAACAAACTTCTCGGCGATTTTATGACAAGACAGTTTTCATTTATGTGCATCGTCATTATGTTTTGTGCATGTCTCGGCATTTGACGGTTTTTGGAATGACATTTTGTCTGTATACTGCAGTATATTTTTTATAACACAGTATGTGTAATAAAACAGTACAGTTTGTATTTTCATGTTTTTAAGATCATTTTTATAGCACACACAATATGTGTATTATGTAGGCTACATGTAAAAACATACGGTACTAGTGAACATTTTATTTCTTAGGTTATTCATTATTTGTATATGCATTCAAAAAGTAAAAATAAGTTCCAAGATTTGCTTTTTGGTGGTGTCATGAACTTAATCCACTGTTTGAGCTTTAGGTTTATATGAATTTACTGCAATGCATTTTGTGTTTAAATGGTAATTCTCAAGTTAATTTAAACTTGATATTTTATTGAACATAACTTATTGATTTACACTTATGTCACAACTTAGTGTAACTATGTTTACTTGCAAATAATTAATCTTTATTTGACAATCGATATATTTGTATCATTTATGGCAAACATTAAAAAAAAGGTGAAACGTGTGGATTGAGGTTTCATAGTTATTAACTGAAAAGTCTTATATTTGAATATCGTTAAGAATTGAAGGCATTGACTGCGAATCTTTCATCTATAATTTTTGTTTTCATGTAATGCATAATTTGAAGTGACTTTGTTTTGATTCGTGAATTCGAAACAACCAAAAGGTAATTGTTGGAAGCTATTAAATTAATGTCAACAACGTTTTAACAATATCCTTGTAAGTTTCCAACGATCAAGTCTGTTAATTGGAATTTTAATACAGTTTGTTTAAATCCAAGTGTGATAATCAATATTGATCAGATGACTTTATTTTGGTTTAGTTTATTTATAATTGTTGTTTTTGTGATATTTAATGTGAATAGTATTTTGTATTATTGTAACCTTTTATTTAACTTGGCTTGTCCGGTGTTCTTGTGTGCGCGCGTTTCAACATCTTTGCAGTGTACTTTGACATATTTAATATTATTAAATTTTGACGGAGCAATGGGTTCCACCTCTGTACGTCGCAAACTTAATGTTCCAATCATTATGGCGCAAGGTACATCACGTCGCAAACATGACATGACGTATATTGCTTATATTGTTTACTACATACAGTTTATCCGAGCGATCATTTATTGTTGTGTGAACCCGTTGGAATGAACACTTAACACAAATCAACAAAAATATTTTTTTACGTGTTGGTTTCAATCAAGTAAGCATTGAAATCTTATTTCACTATTTCCCAAATGAAATAGTATCAGTGTGAGATTCCTCGTTGTCACTTCAGGAATATATCTTTGTACAACGAATTGGAACAATGTTTTTAGCTATATGACATTTCTGCTTTAAATTTACATTTTTGGAAAATTGCTTTCCAAAGTAGAACAAAACTTCAGTCGGGAGTTACGGCTTTCTTATTTAGCACATCTATTTACGTATTTCTGCAATTCAAGATGGATCTTGTAACCCGATTTGCTTTAGTTTTCTCGCTATTTCAATTCATTACTGCCAGCCAACAAAGATTACTTTTAATCTCATTCGATGGCTTCAGG